>PVHP010036343.1:0-17994 GCA_004024765.1 Zapus hudsonius | reverse complement strand
TTTTTTTTTTTTTTGGTTTTTTGAGGTAGGGTCTCACTCTAGTCCAGGCTGACCTGGAATTCACTATGTAGAGTCAGGGTGGCCTTGAACTCATGGTGATCCTCCTACCTCTGCCTCCCTAGTGCTGGGATTAAAGGCGCGAGCCAACACGCCCGGCTCACACCCACAGTTTAATGCTACAAACAACTGTGACAGAGGAGCTACTATTTTCTGATGTCCCTGACAACTGGAATAGCACAAAACACACAATAATAATGACAAGGAGTGACAGTGGAGAGTTCTGTACTGGTATATCTTGAATATTCCTCCCAAGGCCAAGGAATATATTTCAGAAGATGTGCCGGGCGTGGTGGCACATGCCTTCTTTAATCCCAGCACTCTCGAGGCAGAGGTAGGAGGATTGCTGTGAGTTCAAGGCCACCCTGAGACTACATAGTGAATTCCAGGTCAGCCTGGGCTAGAATGAGAACCTACCTTGAAAAACCAAAAAAAAAAAAAAAAAGAAGAAGAAGAAGATGTGGCAGAAAGATAGAACCAAGGAACCAGTAGGATTGCTTACAATTCAATCTTCCAGGATATTCATGAATTCACAGGCCTGATAGAGAACATGAAGGTCAGTAAAACTATTTACCTCTAGGACTCTTTAATTAGCTCTGACTACCTGGTGTTTAGCCTTGGGCCATAATGGCTATATATAACACAATGATAATTTCCTCTTTTTCAATGACTAAGGGGAGGCAACTACATCAAAAGATATCTGGAAGGAGGGAAACATAATATGAATTTCCTCTGATTCACTAACAAATAGAAACAGCTACAGTCAGAGGGTGTTTGAAGGAACCCTAACAGGAAATTCCTCTAATTCAGTAACAAAAAAAGAAACAGTTACAATCAGAGGATGTTTCACCAGAGAAGACACAAATAACAGACCTTTGTGCTCTCTTATCAGGGATACATATACCCAGGATAGATCACATAAACAGATAAGACAATAAGGAACCAATCACTCCAAAGCACATCAACCTGATGATGTAATTCCAAACCTCTCCCACCTTGTGGTTCCATGCTTTAAAAGGTGCCAGTTCCAATCCGGTTGCTTTCTTGCTAGAGGGTTGACCCCTGCATGCTGGTTTGCTATCTCTTGTTTTTGAATTCTTGAGTAATGTTCTTCACTGGGATGATTTGTGAACCCTAACACCTGACAATACCTTCATAAGATCTTCAAAATGGGAAGAAAAAATGAGATTATCAAAACAAAAAAGCCGGGCATGGTGGCTCATGCCTTTAATGCCAGCACTCTGGAGGCAGATTTAGGAGGATCACCATGAGTTCAAGGCCACCCTGAGACTACATAGTGAAATTCCGGGTCAGCCTGGGCTAGAGTGAGACCCTACCTGGAAAAACCAAATAAAGAGAGAGTAATTACAGACGGAAGGGATATGATGGAAGGTGGATTTGAGAGGGGGAAGTGTGAGTAAGGAGGGATTTATCATGGTATATTGTCTAAAATTATGGAAGCTGAAAAAAGTTTTGTTGGTTTTTTTTTAATTAAAATAAGAAGCTGGGCGTGGTGGTACATGCCTTTAATCCCAGCATTTGGGAGGCAGAGATAGGAGGATCACCATGAGTTCAAGACCAACCTAAAACTTCATAGTGAATTCCAGATCAGCCTGGGCTAGACTAAGACCCTACCTCAAAAAACAAAGAAAAAAATAATAAGGGCTGGGTGTGGTGGTACAAGCCTTTAATCCCAGCACTCGAGAGCAGAGGTAGGAGGACTGCCATGAGTTCAAGGCCACCCTGAGACTACATAGTGAATTCCAGGTCACTCTGGACTAGAGCAAGACCCTACCTCGGAAAAAGAAACCAAAAAAAGAAAAGAAAAGAAAAGAAAAGAAACCAAAAAAAAAAAAAAAAAGAATAAGGGCAGGAGAAACACTGAGAGACTAGAGACAGATAAGACAGTGACAACAATGTGGGATCACATTCACATGCCTGGAATGTGAAAGAGAGAGGCACATAAAGAGATGGAGTTATAAAGAGCTTACAACCTAACACACAAATCCTGAAACACACACAAGCTTCACAAGTGGGTTATAAACCTGAGTATTGCCTGAAACTCCCAGAGTGGGTACAATAGGTTCTTGAAAAACAGTGGGATAAATGTAATCTTTGGGGAACTGGGTGGCCAGAAACAAACAGAATGAACATTTCTTCTGTTCAGCTGCTGACATGTTAACAGTTAAAACAAACTTCACAAACAACTCCACACGACTGCTACAAAGCTACAATCTCCATATTTTAACAATGACCAGATACTACATTTTACCCCAAAATGTGGCTATGAGTCCCAAGATGCTTTATATACAGATCAATAAAAGCAGACATTCTAATACCATTGTGCCACCCTGAATCCTTCCTATACCTCTGCCGGATGGCTAAAACTGGCCTGTGTGCCCATGATCACCTTACAACATCAGGGTAGGTAGATTCCTGATGGTAACTACAAGATGGGGGTCACCTGAGATGAATAGAGCCAAGAGAAAATGTTTACATCACAAAAGGTAGTGTTCTGAGAATCTCAGCAATACAATGGAGCCTGATGACTCTAGAACAACTATAAGATCATATAGGTGCTCAATTACAGACACAATGTTGTAATAGCCTGGGTTCCAGGAGATGAGGGATCTAGGAGACCTGGAGGACAAAATCCAGGACCCAAGTGATATATACAATTGAGAACCAGGGAAAAGTATCACACTGGTTTTATAGTGTTACTGTTTCACTCCTCTAGATTAGGAAGCCAGGCAAAAACTAACCATGTCTAGACACTGGGGTATAAAGCATCATCTCTTGATTTTACTGCATTAGCACTACACAGGAAATTCTAGAAAACTTCAAGTTTCCATCTGAAAAAATTAATAAGGTCATACATCAAGGTCATGCATGCTTAAGCAGAAATCATTATTATAACAATATTAAGTCTAAAGAAGGAATATTGTAGGTATGAAGGTAACAGCACAGAAAATGTTGCTAAGTGTGCTGGAATTCTTCACTTTAAGCACACAACAAATTTATGAAAAACCCAAATAGAGTCCCTACTTTCAATTATCAGGTCATCTTAATTTTCCCATTTTCTATTCTCCTTAATCTTTCTTTAGACCATGACATCAGATCTCCTTAAACCTCCCTTCTTCCTGACAAGTGACCTTAATCCTCAAAACCCTTCAGTATCTCATTGTCCCTTAGAACACTTAAATGAAGTCTCCTCCCTGAGAACCTCACTGCCTCTTTTAGACCATGAATTCTTCCTTCACACCTACAAGGTCTTCCTTTGTAACAAAGATTTTTCTTCCACAGACCCTTTAGTCTCATAGCCACCTGCACAGAATGGGAGGACTGCAGGGACTCATATTGCTTCCATATTTTTAAAAAATATTTTAGTTATTCATTTTCAAGCAGAGAGAGGCAGAGAGAGAGAGAGAGAGAGAGAGAATACCATGGCCACCACCTTGTGGGTCTGGCTTATGTGGGTTCTGGGGAATTGAACCCAGGGCCTTAGGCACTGGAGGCAAGTGCCTTAACCGCTGAGCCATCTCTCCAGCCCAGCTTCCGTATATTTTGAAACTACATTTCCTTTAGCCATGTTGCAGCAACACTGCACTAGACAGCAAGGAACAGCATCCTGCATTCTAAAGAAATAGTCAAGGGCTGGAATTCGCTTCTCTGAGATGCCACTGAGAGGTGACTCAGAATGAATTTAAAGAAAATGTCATGCTACACATGTGCCTCATCACTGAATTTTTTTTTTTTTTTGGTGGTGGGGGGGTTCAAGGAAGGGTTTTGCTCTACCTCAGGCTGATTTAGAATTTACTATGTTGGCTCATGCAGGCCTCAAATTCATGGAAATCCTCCTAGCTCAGCCTCCCTGGTACTGGGACTAAAGACATGCTCCACCACACCTGGCTCATCACTGATTTTTTTTACACTTGGTTTATCTTCATTTGACAAAGAGTTTGACAAGGTACCCAGTTCAGCCTAGAACTTTCTCTGTAGTCCAGATTGGTATGGAACTTGTGAGAGTCCCTTTTGCCTTAGACTCAGGATTGGGAATCACAAATATGCACACAAGTGACTGTTTGAAGTGTGATTCTACATAGGTTGTGACTCCCCTCCCCAATCTGACAGTAACAGGGACTGATGAGGGAATATTCAGAGAGAGTGGGAAGGAGAGAAGATGGGCTGATATTTCAAGCCAGAGTTGTTTCTGGTATTCTGAATACAGTGTTAACCATCTACCTAGGTGGGGGTCTCAACTTGCAAAAATAAAACTGTGCTCCACACTGACATTTAATGTCTTTCAGATACATCACAGAAGATAGATAGAGATATTAGGAGGAAAAGTGGACAGGTAGATAGAGGTTGCTGTCTTATGTGTATACACCTCAGTACTTAGAAGATGTTTTGGCAAACATAGGCAAGCCTCCATAGTGACTTCTACTTACATATTGACTATAGAATGAGACACTGCCTGACAAAAGAAAATGAAACAAGGAAAAGATGGAGAGACAAACATATAATCTTGTGTACCCCCCCCCCAAGCAGGACTGGGGTCTATGCCTCATTCCTCAGCTCCTCATTATTCAAAGCCTACCCCTGTAATCTGTCATGCAGTGAAAATCACTTAACCCCAGAAGCACCTCTGTCTAAAGGGAAAGCCAGGAAAACCGCAGGTTTTATTCCTGTGCATGTGGAAGGAGACCAGAAGACTGTTTCTGTCCTGCCTCCCCAGCTTGTGTGCTTCTGAATCATGTTCTAAGGCACCAGGACCTGTTCTCCAGTAGGCAGTCCTTAACAGGTGTTCACAGGTAAGGAAGATTAAAGAGGTAATCAAGCCAAACCTAACACCCCGTGCCTGGTCATGTTCTCAATCTGTGTCTTATTGGCCTAGCTCATTGAATCTCAATGTCTCTCATGATCTCCCCACAATTGTCTAATTTCACAGGACCCCACTTTTGTTATCAGGACTCTAGTGGGAGAGACCTATTCAACACCCCACCACTGCTTGGCCAGATTAAAATGAGTCCCAAGGTAGTGGACACAGACCGGGACTTGGCTGACAGGGGCTGTTCCTAAATAATGTCACCTAGTAAGGAAGTGCATGGAATCCAGATTCTAATCCGTCAGTGAGTGACTCTAGAACCTCAAGGAAATGGATCCTATGAAGAAGTGCAGGTGAAAGACACAGATACACTAAGGAAACATGAACCAAGGATTAGAGAGACCAAAGGGGTGCCAGTCACATGCCTGGAGTTGCACAGACACACAGACAATCTCAGAGTTGGAGAGAAATAGAAATCATAGTTTATGTGATGAACAACTTGATATATAGAACTAAAGTCTCAGGGAGAACACGCATGCTTTGGAGATGAATTTCTGGAAATAGGACAGCACTGGGGTCAGAAAGCACAGGGTGTATAAGGGTGACGCACCCAGAGAGATCCAGACTACCTAGGCCATCACCCAGCCTGGCTGGCAAAAGTCCCATTAACTCGGACATTTATAGGTCACCTTCCCAGACCACCTTTTCATGCCACTACATGCTGCCCATGCCCTTAGGGGCTCCTGGGTTCAAGGACATGGGCCTCCTGGCACTGTGCACCCCAACAACACCACCGCAGCCCTGGGGCTGGGCAGCCCTTCCACACGTGCCTTTGTGGGGTCTGCGGACCCGCCGGCACCAAGTGCTCAAGCCAGAGAGGGTGCACCAACCGGGTGCAGGCCTGAAAGCAGACGTGGTGCAGATATCGGGGTGAAAGCTCCCTCCCTCGTCTCTACATCCGCCCACACCCCAGGGCAGAGCCGCTCTGAGCGCTGCAGCAGGAGCTGGGGTCCCACGCGTGCTGGGAGAGGACGGCCAGCCTCTCAGAGCCGCTCTCTGCCTGGAAGAGGAGTGGGGGGAAGGGGGCTTCCGAAGCTCGGGCTTGGGGACACGGAGGGGGGATTGGGGAGCCCAGGCGCCTTGGCGATCTGCTGCTTCCAGATCCCCGGCCCTGGCTGAGGACGTCGCACTCACCATCTCCGGCTTCCCGAACGCGCAGCGTCTCACTGTCTCTTTCCCGCAGCGCGGAGGCAAAAGTCACAGAGTCACAGGGTAAAAGACAAAAGTCCCCAAAATTCAGAAAAGAAAATGACCCAGGTGCAGATACACGGCAGCACACACAACAGGCTCAGAGACAAAGGCCCGGCACTGCCGGAAGCCCGCCCTCTGCTCACCCGGTAACTGATTGGACAGAGCTTTCCATTGGTCGGTGCTTCAAGTCCCACCCCATCCGGCCCTGACATTGAGGGCAGAAAACCTTGGGCTACACTAGTTCTTAGCCACCAGGGCTCTTTTATAGCTATAATCTCACCACTTTGGAGACCGAGGAAGAAAGATCAGCAAAGGATGCCTTATCTAAATGACATGATCCCCCTCCAAAAAAAAAAAAAAATTCCTAAAATAAGTTTCTGGGAGAGTCCCTGGCCCCAATGCAAAATTTGAATTTAGCATTGCATCAGCATGAGGATTATTTAAATGTCTGAGTCACTAATTTTAAAGTTATAACAATTTTGCTTTTCTAACTTCCTGTGAATTTTTACAACTAATGTTTTGGGAAAGCAGCCTGACCTTTGGAAATGGGAAGCAAAGACCTAAAACAGCTCTAATTGTTACAAGAACTTCCAAATATGATATCAGTTAGTAGAAAGTCTCTACTACCTTTAAAAGTGTTGACATGTGTTGTATTTACCTTCATAGTCAATTAATCTGCATTTAAATGTAAAAACTGCAACTTTTATCCAAACCACGCATTTGCTTCTTATAAGCCCCATACCCCAGTGTGGAGACTAAAAATACATTCCACACTGGGCATGGAATGGACAATATGACTGAAAAGCCCATCTTTTTTTTCAATTGTCCATAATGAGTTACATTATTTAATGGGCAAACAATGAGTTGTTATCCCCAGTTCCCCAATGTCCCTCTGCCCCATCCCCAATCAGCTGGATATGCTCCTCCCTGCGCAATCTGCATCAGTCCTTGGGGCAGGGGAGCATGGATAGCCTAGGAGTCAGCCGGTTCTGCAGGCCCTAGTATGTTGTTACTGAGGGGGGCCACGTCTCTGGATATTCTCCCCCACCAAGGCTCTCACAATCTTTCTGCTCCGTCTTCCACTCAGTTCCCTGAGTCTTGGTGGGTGAGTATTAAGGCTGCTTTATTGTTGAGAACTTAGGGTTCTTTGTACTTCTGCTTTAGGTTGTGTCAAAAATCATTGGTGTCTGTTTCACTGGCTTATCCTATGTTGACTGATTGGCTGTGGCTATGGGTCACACGTTCATCCCATCATTCTCTGCGGGGTTCCATATGGATCCTCCATGATATGACTATGGTGGCTCATCTCTTGCCAGGATGTCAGCTATCAGCCTGCAGTTCATTGGTTGGTTTGGATGAGCCACAGCTCTCTAGCTGCATTCTGAAAGATACAAACAGAATCTCCATCAGAGAATGAGATCAGTATAGGTTAACTGCGATACACATTTCTGAATTAGCTATATTCGATTTTTAGTAGCCTCTCCATCAATCACTCGTATAGTGCATCTCTCCCTGGGGGCCCAAGAGTCCGGAAAAGCCCATCATCACTCATTACTCTTTCAGAGAAATCTTCCTATAGAATCCTGTGTTCAAAAATGAGCAAACCTTGGGATGGAGAGATGGTCCAGTGGTTAAGGCACTTGCTTCCAGTGCCTAAGGCCCCGGGTTCAATTCCCCAGGACCCACATAAGCCAGACCCACAAGGTGGTGGCCCTGGTGTGCTCTCTCTCTCTCTCTCTCTCTCTCTCTCTCTCTCTCTCTCTCTCTCTCTCTCTCTCTCCTTGAAAATGAATAAATAAAATTTTTTTAAAAAATGAGCAAACCTACCAGCAATGCTGTGGGGAAGCTTTTTGTGACTCACTCTACTACAAGAAAAGTAAGATATGGAACTGATTATTTCACAGGTTTCCTATATTAGATAAACCTAGAGGAGGAGCATATATACTAAAATTAGAATTATAATATCTGTATTAGAATGATACAAGAAAGATTACAGTGTCCCCTGCAAAAGAATAGGAAATTCTGAGGGCTGGAGAGATGGCTCAGCAGTTAAGGCATAATTGCCTCCAGTGCCTAAGGCCCCCGGTTCAATTCCCCAGGACCCACATAAGCCACTCTCTCTCTCTCTCTCCTTGAAATGAATAAATAAAATATTTTTTATAATAAAAAAAATCTGAAATATTCTAGATCTTTATACATACACACAAACATTTCTTAGATAGCATTTTTCATTCAACTATTGTCTTTTTTCTACCCAATAAGACCATTATTTTCTAGTTTTAACAATACCCAATCTAATGTGAACATAATAATATTGACTCAGAATGCCAGGCTTTTCTAGAAAATGACAATGTGAAAATCCATGATTGCAATGGAAAAAACTATACTTTTTTAGTTATTATTTCTTTATGACAAATGAATTGTTCACTCATGATGTCTCTTGCAGTTTCCTTCTCATTTCAAGAATAAAGAATTCAAAGAAAACAACTTGTGAAAGATACAATTTATTTTTGTCTTACACATTATCCACCTCCACAAGGTAATTCTGCCCAATCTCTCTCTCTCTCTCTTTCTCTCTCTCTCTCTCTCTCTCTCTCTCTCTCTCTCACACACACACACACACACTACACAAACACACAGGTATTATTCACTTTTGAAGAAATAGGTTTTCATATATGTTAATCATAACATCTTAAATTTTGCTTAACTCCCTTTTCACCACTCCTCTCCTCAATCCCATCCCCAGACCCCACTTAGACCACTTCACTCCCAGTATTCTAACCCTCTGCTTACACAGCTACTATTCTCTGCATGTCTACCCCACCCTTGAAAAACATGCAATCTTCAGAAAGAATTATAATCTTAAAGGCAAGACAAAATTAACAGAAAGAAACAAAACTTCTGAAGCACACTGCTGTGTTCTGAACAGTCACAAGTCTTTTTTTAAAATATTTTATTCAGTTTTCAAGCAGAGAGAGAGAGAGAGAGAGAGAGAGAGAGAGAGAGAGCACCAGGGCCACCACCTTGTGGGTCTGGCTTATGTGGGTCCTGGGGAATTGAACCGGGGTACTTAGGCACTGGAGGCAAGTGCCTTAACTGCTAAGCCATCTCTCCAGCCTGAGTCACAAGTCTTACTCCTTTAGAGTTTAGTTTTTTTTCTTTTTTAACTGAAATTTCCAAGGACTGAATTCCTAAGAGATGCCTTAAGGTGGAAAATTCCTTAAAGGAGAAAATCAATCTTTTCCAGGTACTCTCAATACCTGGGAATCTACCTCACACAGGATTTCTGCAGGGTTAAATACCCCCGCCCCTAAACTCATATGTTGTGAATGATGTGTTCCCTGATAATGGCAAATTGGGAATTGGAGTCTTGATGGAGGGTACGTGCTATTGGGGGTTCTGGTGTTCTTATATGGATCCAAATGAGGCACTTAATAGGGAGGCCATGGAGTCTGACCTGAGTCCCTTCAGCAAGTTTTAGCTGCCAGACACAGGTTAAGAAAGACATCTGGCCGGTGTGGTGGCGCACGCCTTTAATCCCAGCACTCAGGAGGCAGAGGTAGGAGGATTGCCATGAGTTCAAGGCCACCCTGAGACTACAGAGTGAATATTCCAGGTCAGCCTGGACTGGAGACCCAACCTCAAAAAGCCAAAAAAAAAAAAAAAAGACATCTGGGTGGTTTGTGACATGGTATACTGTCGGTTCCCTTGGGATTGCATATTGGGGCATTCAGGGAACAGGAGTGTCATATTTGGAACTGGGGTTATATCTGTATGTGCAGGTGCTAGAGTCACAGAATATATTACATCTTGCGTATGGGATATGGTTGATTGGAAGTGGAGACTGTGGACATAGAATGTTGGGTCAGAGGAAGGTTGTTTCTTATGGGACACGAAGGCAATCTAAACTGAAGAGATTTTGTCAGACCATTATGAGTGCCTGTTCCCATCTGCTCCAGTGTGTCCTGGACTCAAACCCAGAGAAGCCAAATTTGGGCTCCTGATGCCTCCTAGCCTCAGCCTCCCTGTGCAGCTCTGTGTGCATCTCTGGGTTTATGTACCCTTATTTATTTGAATCTCTGATCCCTCTATTTCTGAGTCTTTCTGAATGTCTCTTTGTCTTTAAAAAACTAGCTGTTTAAGCTCCATTCTCCTTTGTTTCTGCTGTGCTGCTCAGACTCTCCCTAGTGTCTCTGTACTCACTACCTCTTCACCAGGATGAGTTTCAATCAATTGCTGGTGGTAGTATAACAGGAGCTCGTATCAAGATTATAACTTCCTTGCCGTTTGATTTCCATTTTTGCTTTTACATCTATTTCCCTTTCTCTCCCTTTCCTCACTCTGGTTGTTATCAAACTTTGATTTTTGTTTATGCTTGAACACTTTGGTCATGAAACTACATTACACTTTTTTTTTAAACTTTGAGTCAGGGTGTCACTCTGTATCCCAGGCTCATCTAACTGCATGTTTCAGCCTTGCCCCCCCCCCCAGCACATGTACCTAGCATTGCAGACATGAACATTTAGGACTGGTTCTGTGTCCTTTTATCAGTGGAAAGAGGAACCTAGTAGAGGCACTAGTCATACTTCTTTTTTAACTCTCTGGCTAGATTTCTGCCTCCAGCATGCAGTTCCCAGTGGTATAACTGAAAGTGTATCTATCTATGCAGCACAGAATGTGTATCTCTTCATGGGGTTCTTATTGCCAGCTAGAGCCTGTGAATACAGGTTGGTGGCTGGGAAATCACAGATGCAGGTTTGGAAAAAGAGGTGCAGTGATGGTTGGACACAGAGGGAAACATAGTGAGGCACACACAGATCAGCAGTTAAAGCCCAAGTCCCCTAGAAGTTCAAGAGGAGGTAATGATTTCCTCCTTCTGTTCCATTATGTCATCTGCTTCTTTGGGAAAAGTAACAAATCATAAGCTTTGGGGACAGGAAGCAAATGCTCTGTAGTTAGAGAGGCAAGACTGAGGTGTCTTCCTCTTCTTCCCACCATTAGGAGGATCTCCACGATATCAGGCTGTGACATTATCCTTAAGTTTCATCTTTTAAAAATACATTTAATTTATGTGTATGTGTTTGTGCACATGGAGGTCAGAAGAAATACTGAAGTTATCAATATTTCACTCATATTGAGACAGAGTCTCTTCCTCAAGATCTTTGGAATTTACAGGCTTTACTTCCCATTTGCTTAGGCCCAATGGGACCAACAGAAGCACAAGCCACATTACACCCAAGTTTATGTTGGCACTGAGGAATCAAACATGGTCCTACATGGTCCTATAAGCTTCACAACATGGAGGCATTGACCCAGCCATTGGGTTCAGTCTTGTTAATAAACTCACAGGGTACGTAGTAGAAAGTTTAGAAATTCATAGGGTATCAGACTAGATACTGGATCCCAATAATGGATGGGCATGCAGCATCACTTTGTGGTTTCTGTCAGTGTCTGTGTTTCTACATATCTGTCCCTCTTTCTCTTCCCCTCAAACTCTCCACTGTGCTGGTTTGTTGTTTCATTTTTCAGACAAGATTTCAGGCTCTAACCCGGGCTGGCCTCAAAATTACAGCAAGTCTCCTGCCTCACTCTCCTAAGTGCTGGGTTTTATTAGTGTCACTCCCCAACCTTTGCTATGTGTGAACTGTTTTCATTCCTTTATGAACTCTATATTTTGTTTTTGTGTTTATGCTGTTATGTGTCATGAGCTTTATAACTGGGTGTGAGTTTCCTATTGGGGTTGTATCTATGTGTATGTGCATGTCTGTGGAGGCCAGAGGAGATTATAGGTTGTCGTTTAACATCACTGACACACCTGTTTTTCCTTGAGTTTCTTACTGATTGTAGCACTTGCTGTTTCTCAGCAAGCACCAATAATTGTACCCTTTCTGCTCCCCACAGTACTAGGGCAACAGACTTGTGTGACAATATCTATCTTTGTATTTGGGTGTGGGATATGAACCAGAGAAACATCAGTACTTTTCTGTTCCCCATACATGCAATGGAAGCATGTTTGTAATCTGAGTGCCAAAGCCACCTTAAACATATATTTGGTCTTTCTGTAAATCAGAAATGTGAAGGTTTTTCCAAGAATGGGATGTAGGCTGTCCATGAGCAAGGTGAGAAGTTAGCTTTGGCTTCAGGTTTCCAGGAGAAGCATTATTTAGAGGCACTATACCCCTTCCTGTCTCATTTACTTTTTGTTAGAATTTCCCCCTCAGTACCCATTTTAGTGTGAAACAGGTGAAGCTGCCTATGTCATATATTAGGCTCACACCTAATCATGGTTGGTAGAGTGGAAAATTGCACCACTGGTGAGTCAATCACGACCATTTATTGTGTATCCCAGAGCAGCCTGAGTTACAAATCTAGTTCATGGCCTATGTGTGCAATTCACTCTAATCCTGTCTCAAAACACACAAACACACACACACACACACACACACACACACACACACACACACACACACTTGAAGTAGGGGTAGGAAATTGCTCAATGGTTAAAGCCACTTGTTTGCAAAGCTTGATGGACCAGTTCAACTCCCAGTACTGACATAAAAGCAGATGCCAAAAATCGCACATGCTTCTGGTGTTTCAATGAATTCACAAGAGATCCTGCCTTACACACACACACACACACACACACACACACACACACACACACACACACACAAATTTTTAAAAGCTGGATTTGGTGGCATATAGCACTCCAAAATCTGAGGTAGGAGGAATGCTGTAAGTTTGAGAATGGCCTGGGGCTGCAGGGTGAGTTCAAGGTCAGCCTTGGTTAGAGGGAGAGAAGCCCTCCCTTGAAAAAAAAATATTTTTGTTTCTTTTTCAAGATGGGGTCTCTCTCTAGCGCAGGATGCCCTAAAGTTCACTATATAGTCTCAGACTGGACTCAAACCCACAGCAATCCAATTTTGCCTTTACAGTGCTGTGATTAACAGTGTGTAGTACTACAACTGGGCAAAATATTGTTAAACCCTCAAAACAATAAAAGGACACAGTATAGTTAGCCCAAATGGATGTCAGAGAATATTATTCTCTGCCATGTCTGTAAATTCCACTTGGTGAATGGGCCATGTTACCTTTTTCCTGCCAGTGTGGTAGGCAAGGAAAAGAATTATGTTCAATAGCTTGAGGGCTGCTTTAGATCCCAACAGCCCTCCCTTGTCTGATGCTCAAACCTAGGAGAAAGTTACTGTAGCAGGGTGAGCTGACTATTAGAATTCAGATAATGCCCAGCAAAAATACCATTGCACCCCAAAATTTAAGGGGTACCTGAATTCTTGTCTACAATGTTAAAGAACTAAAATCATAGACAACAAGATATTAAGGTATAGTGGGAGACTTTATTTAAGGGAACATAGGGAGTTACAAAGTTCTCCAGCCACCAGTGTGGGGAGAACACAGTGGGAAAGTTTTGATAGAATGTATGCTGTTCAGCTAAACAAGGAGGAAGGGAAAAGATCATGAGAAGGAAAGATTCAGGTGGAAGAGAAATCCATCCCCTCACCATAGGCTGTGGTGTAGGGCTGGGGAGACCTTACCAGTCCCTAGAGAATCAGAGGTCCTTCTTGTAGGCCTAGTGGGTGAAAAAGAGAGATGGGCCTTTGTTTTAGGCAAGCTTTTTAAAATATATTTTATTTATTCATTTTCAAGCAGAGAGATACAGAGAAAGAGAGAGAGAGACAGAGAGAGAGCGAGCGAGCGCCAGGGCCACCACCTTGTGGGTCTGGCTTATGTGGGTCCTGGGAATTGAACCCGGGGCCTTAGGCACTGGAGGCAAGTGCCTTAACCACTGAGTCATCTCTCCAGCCCAAGGCAAGCTTTTTAAAAGTTCCCCCAGGTAAGTCAGAGAGAGAGGTGATTGGTCTATACCTTTCAAATCAGTTTTTGCATCTAGGATTGAGCTCTGACTACAGACACCTCCCACTGAAGGGGAGGGGTTCCATGGAGCTTACATGGCTGTCACAATATTGTGAGAGCTCTAAACACTGTACAGCATGCGAACCAGAAGGCAAAAGGATGTGCTTCTGTGATGACTGCTCACAGCACTTAAAAATCCTGTGATACAGTTGGAGAGGTCTCCATTTTTTAAAAATATTTTATTTATTCACTTTCAAGCAGAGAGAGAGAGAGAGAGAGAGAGAGAGAGAGAGAGAGAGAGAGAGAGAGAGCGAGCACCAGGGCCACCACGTTGTGGTTCTGGCTTATGTGGGTCCTGGGGAACTGAACCCGGGGCCTTAGGCACTAGAGGCGAGTGCCTTAACCGCTGAGCCATTTCTCCAGCCCAGGTCTCCATGTTTTAGAGTAAAATACAATCAATTTCTTCAATCTTGGAGTGGAGAAGTGATTTATCTATGTGAGGCAAGAGGATCAGTGGAATAAACAGGAGCCTGAGAGGTTTAAGTTAGGAAGATAGTGATGGCCTAAGGGAGGAGTTGCAGGTCTGAGTGCTGAGGTAAAGGTCTTTGAGAAGTGAAGGTTGGAGGAAGGACCATAGTCTGTGGAAATCTGAGAACTAAGTAGTGCAAAGTAGTTGTGACTTAGGAGAGATGAGAGGAGACTTGCAGGGGTCCTTAGGGTTGTGCTGGTAAAAATTTGACAGAGGAATTGTTTCCTATTGGAAATGATGTCCAGTTGGAGTAGAGCTTTTGTCAAAAGACAGTCTGCAGGACAGTGAGAGCTGCATGTAGGAAGTGTTTCTGTGGCTCAAGGCAGTTGGAGAAATAGGGTTTTGAAGGAAGGGGTGATTTGTTGGGGGAAAGAGAGTGGAAGACAGGGCTGGAGAGATGGCTCAGCGGATAAGGCACTTGCCTCTGGTGCCTAAGGCCCTGGGTTCAATTCCCCAGGACCCATATAAGCCAGACCCACAAGGTGGTGGCCCTGGTTCTCTGGTTCTCTCTCTCTCTCTCTCTCTCTCTCACTGTTTGAAAAATGAATAAAATATTTAAAAAAAAAGAGAGTGGAAGACAATTTTGAAAGAAGGAGGGGTATTTAACAGGGAATATATAAAGGTCTTAAGGGAGTATCAAAGGGATGTGGCAGTGGAGAATGACAAACATATTAAGGGAAGATAAAGGTTAACAGGGTGCCTCAATGTTTTTTTGGGTTTTTTTTTTTTTTTTTGGTTTTTCGAGGTAGAGTCTCGCTCTAGTCCAGGCTGACCTGGAATTCACTATGTAGTCTCAGGGTGGCCTTGAACTCACAGCAATCCTCCTACTTCTGCTTCCCAAGTGCTGGGATTAAAGGAGTGTGCCACCACACCCGGCTCTATAATCTTGACCTGTTGATAGATGAGAATTTCAAAACAATTAGTGAAACTTATTATGAAGCCTTCCTACAAGGAGACAGTTCCTTTAGATCCTCACCAGCATTTTTATTGTCAGATCATGGGGAAACTCACCCAGACAGGTTTTATGTTTTTGTTCGTTTTGTTTTGTTTTGTTTTTTCTTCAAGGAAGGGAGGGTCTCACTGGCACTCAATCTATAGATCCAGGCTAGCCTTACCTCACAGCAATGCTAAGACTTACTTCTGACTCTGCAGTGTTGGGATTAAAGGTGTGTGTCACCATGCCCAGCCAGGTTTTTTTGTTTGTTTTTGGTGAGGTTTTTGTTTTTTCAGTTTGTATGTTTGTTTGATTATTGTTTTTCATTTTTATTTTTGAAACAGGGTCTCACTCTAATCCAGGCTTGATTTAGAACTCACGGGCGAACATGCCTAGCTTCTGGGTTTTTTTTTTTTTTTTTGGTTTTCCGAGGTAGGGTCTCACTCTAGTCCAGGCTGACCTGGAATTCACTATGTAGTCTCAGGGTGGCCTTGAACTCATGGTGATCCTCCTACTTCTGCCTCCTGAGTGCTGGGATTAAAGGCGTGCGCCACCATGCCCAGCTGTTCTTTTTAATATATTTCATTTATTAATTTGAAGTAGAGAGAGAGAGAGAGAGAGAAACTGTGTGAGAGAGAACAAAAGCGAGCACCAGGGCCAGCAGTTTCTGCAAAGGATCTCCAGATGCATGTACCACTGTGCACCTGGCTTTACAATGGTACTGGGAAATCCAATCCAGGTCATTAGTCTTTGCAGACAAGTCCCTTAATTGCTCAGCCATCTCTCTAGCCCCTTATGTTTGATTTTAATAGCATTATCCTAATGTGAGGTTTTGATGTCCATTTCCCTGGTGAAGCTAGGCATCATGGTGGTCCATTCCCTTTATCTTAGCACTCAGGAGGTAGAGGTAGGAGAATTGCCATGAGTCTGAGGCCACCCCAAGACTACTTTGTGAATTCCAGGTCAGCCTGGGCTACAGCAAAAGCCTTCCTTGAAAAAAAAAAAGACACTTGTTTGCAAAGCCTGCCATTCCAGGTTTAATTCCCAGATAATCACATGATGTTGTAGCATCACTTGATTGCAGCAGCAGCAGACCCATAAACAAGCACAATCAAATAAATATATTGTAGCAAAGCACACTAGAAGGCAACAGATATACAGCAGTGGTAGACCCTTTGTCTAGTGTACCAATAAAATTCTTTTCATTTCTTTGGTCAGCCCAAGTTCTATGACCCTGCCTCAAAAAGAATAAAAAGAAAAGAAAATAAATAAATAAAAAGCAGCACAGGTGTCTGGAGGAAGTTTACAAATTCAGGACAAATGGAACCACACTGAGAGCAAAGAGAGGTAGATGTGCAGAAGTGGGCAAATCTGTCTCCTTGTTGGTTTCTAGTGATCTAAATCAAGAAGAGGGTCTTGCTCTAGCCCAGGTAAGTACTTGGGAATTGAGCCTGGATTATTTTTTTTTTAATATATTTTATTTATTCATTTTCAAGCAGAGATACAGAGAGAGAGAGACAGAGAGAGAGAGAGAGACAGAGAGACAGAGCCACCACCTTGTGGGTCTGGCTTATGTGGGTCCTGGGGAATTGAACCCAGGGCCTTAGGCACTGGAGGCAAGTGCCTTAACCTCTGAGCCATCTCTCCAGCCCGAGCCTGGATTATTAAACTTTGAAGGCAAATACCTTAACCACTTAGCAACCCCCTCAGCCCACAAAACTCAGTTTTTGCTCTGTCATATCATAATAAAACTTCCCCTTAAGATTGTAAGCTAAAATGAACCCATTCCTCCCACAAGTTGCTTTTGGTTGGGTGTTTTTCTCAGCAAAGAGAAGGTAACTGAAGTACAGGGAAAGTGGGGAAGGAAGGAACATGTAAGCCCCATGTGGTTATGGAGACATGGGTTGTTGGGAACACCCTTGAAACCAAGGACCCCCTTTCTTTTGAAGGAGGATAAGAGAAAGCTAGCTTCTTCTAGGAAGTTTCCATTAGAAATTGAGGTCCAAAACAAATGAAATCTTTTTCCATTCATCAATATAAAAAGTGAAGCATTCAAAAGAGAATAGTGTACAAAAGGCATAGAGGATGAGCTGCCTTCACTGCTTCTACTTTTAGGAGATCTAAAATCATTTTGGAAAATTTATATTGTGGGTGTAAATATGAATGGAAATTTCAAAATGCATACAAATAACCATTCTCCTAGAGAAGTCAGGAGGAGCAGAAAAACTACCATTTTAGTATAACCAGCACCAAATTTACTCAGGCTCTGTGGAAGGCTCCAACTGACGGTCTTTTCAGGCTCAGAAACAGACTGAGACTTAACTGGGGATAATAGAGAAAAATGAAGCCAGACCTTCCACTAGGAAATGTGTGGGTATGTATTCACAGATTTGTCTGTGGGGCATTTTTACAATTATAAAATGCATGCACTGGGGAGATGGCTCAGTGGATGAAGTGCATTCTGTGCCTGAGGGAGTACCTGAGTCTACTTATCCAGAACCATGTAAAGCCAGAGGCTAGAACATG
>PVHP010036342.1:0-17947 GCA_004024765.1 Zapus hudsonius | reverse complement strand
CTGCGCAGAAAGAACCCAAGCAAAAGCGGCTTGTAGAGGAATGGGTTTATTTGGCTTATGGACTCGAGGGGAGACTCCATCCTGGCAGGGGAAACGATGGCATGAGCAGAGGGCTGGACATCACCTCTGCCACAGCACTGCAAACAGCGGCAGGAAGGTGTGCCAAACACTGGCAAGGGGAAGCTGGCTTATAACCCCAAAAGCCCACCCCCAACAACACAGCTTCATCGAGGTTGTAAAACCCAAACTGCCATCAGCTGAGGATCTATCTATCAGAACACATTCAATTGTTTGTGGGGGACACCTGGATCAAACCATGACAGGCAGGAATCCTTGAGATGGAGAGGATTGAGGCAGGGGTCTGTTGGCAGCAAGGGGGCAATGTTAATTGATTTGTCAATTGAGGCTCGGCCAAGGAGAACCTTCTCAGAATCACAGCAGCTGAGCAGCTGGCCCATGAAAAAATAATTTGCCATTTCCTTTTTCTAACTACAGTGATTCTTTTTACAAATAATTTATTGGGGAAATTGTGGGATTGCTGATGGTGGACTTTTGAACAGGGTGAAGAGAGAAGGGAGGGGTGTGAGAGGGATGTTGCGGGAGGGGACTCGAGTCCCAGATTTCATTGATTGTCGTGCAGATGAACAGCCATTTTTAGTCCAAAGGTATTTGTAAAAGAAGATCTGGAAAGTGACCTTCCTGGCCACAACAGCTCGGAAGATGAGTTAGAATATAAATCTCTGAAGTAGTGTTTATATTTCTGAACAGAGAGTAGTGCCATGAAAAAGGCAGCCGATTATAGGTTACAGACAGCAGGCCAACACAACAGAACGTGGGAAGGAGGTTTGGTCAACAGAAGCTGGTATTTCTGAATGAAATTTTGGTCAGGAAACAGGTGCAACAACATGTGTCCTTCTCTGCAGATATTTTGTGTTCCTTTTTAAAAAGTAAATTTAGGAGAAATGAATAGCTGGATTAATAATCATATTGAATGAGTCAGCCATATACTTTTACTTTTGGGG
This sequence comes from Zapus hudsonius, assembly GCA_004024765.1. Lineage (NCBI taxonomy): Eukaryota > Metazoa > Chordata > Mammalia > Rodentia > Dipodidae > Zapus > Zapus hudsonius. The sequence continues at coordinate 16,925 of PVHP010036342.1, read as the reverse complement.
GAAAAGGAAGGAAGGGAAGAAGGAAGGAAGGAAGGAAGGAAGAAGAAAGAAGAAGAAAGAAAGAAAGAAAAGAAAGAAAGGAAGGAAGGAAGGAAGGAAGAAAGAAAGAAAGAAAGAAAGAAAGAAAGAAAGAAAGAAAGAAAGAAAGAAAGAAGAAAGAAAGAAAGAAAGAAAGAAAATGTTGAAGGAAGAAGTCCATCCTCAGCAATGGCTTGATGGACAGGTGTCAGTGGTGGTGAAGATTTTCTTGGACACTAACGATGTGACGTGTGGCATTCTGGGAATACTCTGTACACTGGATCTGGTCACTTGCTGGTGGTCACTTATTTTGCCAGTAGCTTATGAAGTAACTTGGTATGAGCCCATCCATTTCTATATGTATTGACAAGTGAAATTATTAAAAGTCTCAGTCTTAGCAGAGATTGTGTTTCCCTTTAGGGCAGGTCATTGCCTTGTTTCCATGGATGTGGGGACTTGAATGGGTGGCTGAGAGAAGCTGAGGTCCTCGTCTGTCTCCATGAGGGTGCTTCTTGAGGGTTTTAATAAGTGAGATGAGTTGGTTTCCCAGTGTTTCTCAAATCCAGATTTATCACAACGTCCATTTCCAGGTTACTCAAATGTGGCTCACCCATGTCTCCAATGGATTATTTCCAAATGAATCCAGGAAAAAAAAAACGATGCTGTCTGTGACCCCAAGAGCATTAGCAACATTGGTAATTAGTAAAAATGTATTATCTCCCCATCAGATTTGAGTAGTGTCACTCTTGAATGTTCTTCTGTAGAAGTTGTTAGCAGTGAGCTTGATTTTAATAACTCAGATGAGGCGTGGGGACAGGGAGGGTGCAGAGGACAAAAGTTCTGGGGCTGGAGAGATGAGCCAGCTGGAGAGATAAGGACCTGAGTTCGGATCTCAAACAGCACTCTGGGCATGGTGGCCCATGTCTGTAATCCCAGTGCTGGGGAGGTGGAGACAAGAGGACCCCTGAAGCTTGCTGCTTTAACTAGTCGAACTGAATCGGTGAGCATTAGGTTCAGTGAGAGACCCTTCTCTCATATCACTCATAGTGGAGAGAGATGGAGAACGGAAGCTACCCCATGTCAACATAGGACCTCCACGTACACACATGTGCACCCAAACACATACTTACACACATACCTAAAAAACTTTGCCATGACATAACCAGGACCCTTTCTAATTCCTTATTTAATTGGTTTTAAAATCAATGTGGCATACAGGAGCCCCCATTTAGTGCATTTAATGAAAATGATCGTGTCCGATATAATTTCTTTTATGAAATGCATTTTAGAATTTGTTATTCATAGGTGGCTTGTCTGCTGACCTTCAGAAAACAGCATGGTTGGCAATAATCAACAGGATGCAACATCTGCTCAGGTACTCTGGCTTACAACCAGGTCTCACATATGGGAAGCAATTTCCTATTTTATCCTCAGAGAAATCGTGTAGATTCATAGGGCAGGATCTGTCATCTCCATTTTGTTACAAAGCTGGCTGAGGAAACAAACCCAGACTTCCCAACCCTGTCCGGAGTATCATAACTGCACTGAGCAGCTGGGCTGCATCTTGTCCTGACTGGCTAAATGCTGGAAGGAAACACCCTTGGTTTCCCAGGCTGAGCAGCATGGATGGTAAAACCACCCAATCTTTACATGGTCTGGTTTTGAAAAGACACTGCTGTCACTAGCTGTGAGAACCAATCTTCCTATCAAATAAGCCCCGCTGAATCCAATGCATGTGACAATAATGCTCTCAATAGATGTCCTTATTAAATGGCTATAACCTGACATGTTAAATTCCACTTGTTTTTAAAACTTTTTACTGAGAATCTTCATTCATGAGCATACTGTAATTGGACCATGATCCCCTCCCATTACCTTCTGTATTAGTCAGAGTTCTCTAGAGGAAACAGAGTTGACAGAATGGATTGTAGTAAAAGGGAATTTATTAGGATAGCTTACAACAGTCCAACAATAGCAGTCTGTAGGCCCACAGGTGAAGAAACCAGTAGCTGTTCAGTCCACGTGGATGGATGTCTCAGCAGTCGCAGTCCAGCCCAGAAGGCCTGATGGCTCCCCGGGGAGCGGCTACTCGTCAGTCCACGATGTGAGGCCGAGGAAACTGGGTTCCAATGTCCAGGAAGGGTAGGAGAGCAGGATGCGAATGCAAGTCACAAACAAGCACCAGCAGCTGGGGGAGGAAGGAAGATGGTTTCCTTCCTGTTGCAGTCAGCTTTCTAATTGCTGCGCAGAAAGAACCCAAACAAAAGTGGCTTGTAGAGGAATGGGTTTATTTGGCTTACGGACTAGAGGGGAGACTCCATCCTGGCAGGGAAAACGATGGCATGAGCAGAGGGCTGGACATCACCTCCGCCACAGCACTGGAAATAGCGGCAGGAAGGTGTGCCAAACTCTGGCAAGGGGAAGCTGGCTTATAACCCCATAAGCCCGCCCCCAACAACACAGCTCTAGCGAGGTTGTAATTCCCGAACTGCCATCAGCTGAGGATTGATCATTAACACATTCATTTGTGGGGGACACCTGGATCAAACCATGACAGTCCGCCCCTGGCCCCCACAAACTAATAACCATGCAAGATATAAACACAATATGTTCAGCTCAACTCTTAAGTCCCCACAGCTTTCAACTGAGCCATAATACCAAAAATAAGCCCATAATGGCGCAGAACATTCACAGTGCAAAACATGAGGCACAGCAAAAATAGATTGACCAATACAAGATTTTAAACAAACAAAGCACCATCAATCTCTAACTCCAAGTTCAATGTTTCTAACCAATAAGTCTCTCGGAGATTCAAATCCACCCCTCCAGCTCGGCTACTCACAGTCCGGGAAACTTCATCTGGTGCTGGCAGCTCGCCTTAGCACCCATCCATAGTCCTGGAATTCTTTGGGCCTCCATTGCAACCCACAGTTCATCCTCATGGCTCCATCGGGCTCCATGCAGGCAACCTTGTACACCTGCTTCACATGCCGATGGCCATTTTTCAAAAACAAAACTGTGTTGCAAATCCAATGACCCTTTCTCCTTTCATTTGCCATACTCCACAGAACCAGGTGGACTACCAACTTGTTAATCCAGGGGGGAACAAAGCATTCAGGCCCTTTACTTCAAAGAGTCCGCCTTCTTCCTGTTGTTTCAATGCAGACCAGCTGGCCCAATCTCAGTGGTTGTCATCTCTCAAACAATTGCAGGTGAACGGGCAGCAGTTTCGACCCAAAGATCTTCTTTCTGTGCCATCTCCATCTGCTCACACCAGTCCATCTTCACGTAAAACAACCCTGCACAGGTTTTCAGGACACAGGCAGGCAGAATGCAGCAAGCCTCTCACGCAAACTGCTTCTGGCACAGTCCTGACCAAGTTCTTTCTCCCCCTCGTAAGCCAAACCTCACAATCCTTAGTTCTCACTACATTCAGGTCTTTTAACTCTGACCATCACGCTGTACTCACAACACTGCGAGGCATCTCTTAGGCCGGGAGTTTAAATCCTTCCACATTCCTCCTGTAGATCACTTCCAGAAAACCAAAGCCACAAGACCAGGGTTCCAGCAGCAACAGATGACCCCACGTCCTGGTACCAAAACTGTTGCAATCAGCTTTCTAATTGCTGCGCAGAAAGAACCCAAACAAAAGTGGCTTGTAGAGGAATGGGTTTATTTGGCTTACGGACTAGAGGGGAGACTCCATCCAGGCAGGGAAAACAATGGCATGAGCAGAGGGCTGGACATCACCTCTGCCACAGCACTGCAAACAGCGGCAGGAAGGTGTGCCAAACTCTGGCAAGGGGAAGCTTGCTTATAACCCCATAAGCCCACCCCTGACAACACAGCTTCATCGAGGTTGTAAAACCCAAACTGCCATCAGCTGAGGATTGATCTATCAGAACACATTCATTTGTTTGTGGGGGACATCTGGATCAAACCATGACACTTACCCTCAAGCTTCCTTATATTTAGTCCCCTTCTGGAAGGCTCACCCACTGGGGGAAAGGGCTCACTCTGGAGAAGGGAACTCCTCCCTTCTCCAAAATCCCAAAAGGCTTTTGTCAATCCTTCCTGCAGGCAAGCTCAGAAACCCACCCAGGATTACTATGGATTATTACATAGATCAAGTTGACAAATAAACTTAACCATCACAAGTCTTCTCCAAAATCCCCAAAGGATTTTTGTCAATCCTTCATGCAGGCAAGATCAGAGACCCGCCCAAGATTACTAATGATTGTTACATAGGTCAAGTTGACAAATAAACTTAACCATCACAACTTCTAACCGCTCTTCCCACCCCATGCTATTAAACTCCTTCCTTCACAACTAGTCTCACTTCTGTATTCATATCTCCTCCTTCTCCTCCTCCTCCTCCTTCTCCTCCTTCTCCGTTATTCATGGTGAAGTGCAGATATTGTGAAGATAATAATAGCTAACATGAATGCAATAGTCACTCATGTCCAAAGGTCTGTGAACTTGCGATTTAACAGGAAAAAATAATCTATACCCCTCATACAACAAAAGTGTTTTTAGTAACATACAGGTGGAGTTTCCCTTACCCAAAATGCTTGGGGACCAAGAATATTTCAGATTTTGAGTAGACTATCAGTATGTGTTCTGAATCCAAAAATGTGAAATTCCAAATGCTTTGAAATCCTTTGGCTTTTTGGATTATTGGTACTTGACCTGTATTATATCTGATTCATTAATTTCACTGTTTTTTTTAAACTGTAACAAAAGTTAGAAACCAATCTATAAGCCCATCAGCTTGGGTCTGTCTGCTTTATGAATTATGCGAGGGAACAAGGTTCAAGGCTAAGATGTGCTAAAATGGAAAGTAAAAGAGCATTTTTTTGTGTAGTATGTATCATTTGTGTAAATTAGGAGAAAATTATTTTATATACATATTTCTTGCCAAATCATAAAGTCCATTTGAAAAGATCCAAGATTAGCGTTACTGGTTCCCTGTAAGGAGAAGGTGTAGTGTGGGAAAGAGTTATTTTCCTGCTTCCGTTCCATACTCTGAAGGCTGAACCATGATGTGTTCAGCATCTATTCGAAAGACTAAATGAGAAAAAAAAATAATCTCTTGTGTCTCAAGTATACAAATGTTAAAGTACATTGTCTATTCTAGGTGTCACACACCCAGAACTGAGCAGTTCCAAAACTATTTCTTCACCCTCCTCCTTGCTCCTTCCCCCTGGTGATACCATCATTCGTCTTCCATTCCTACCCTTCCCTGCCAGATTGTTCAACCAGAGTCAACGTTAAGTAGGATTGGTTGAAAGTTGGGAGCTGGACTAGGGAAACTATAGACCAAGGCAGAAATGGCCACAGAGCATGAGATGACTGTCCCTGGAAGTAGGTTGGCAAACGCCACCTCCCTAGGTCCCCACCCATTGACTCCAGCTGTGCTGCCTGGGCCCTCCCAGCTCACACCACCTCTCTCTAGGTCATGTGGGAAAACAGCCCCCCATGCCTCTTGCTTTCTCAGCACAGACAACAAGCCCTCTAAGGTTTGCACACTTCTGTATCTGGTGGGGCAGTGCTCCTGCCTCGATGGGATGCCCTCCTGGAAGACCTGCTTCTGAGAGCAAGGGCCTCTCCCTCCCGCTCACCTGGTGCCAGGTCCCTTGAATAATGGTTTTCTTTCTACATACCTATCCTTCTGTTCAGGATTACCCTTTCCTTATTTCTTTCACTGTTTCCACATGTGAGCAGCTGGCCATCCAGATGGTTTTGCCTGCATTGTTCTTGAATGGGAGGCAGTGCCTGGCCAGACTAAGAAAGGAATGTCCAGCCCTAGCTGACCGTGGAAACCTCTGGAAAGCCATCCTCAAGCTCTTTTCCAACCCCACGATGCTCCTGTGACTCTTTGCTCAGCTGAGTGATGTCAGGTTTTGATCTTTTGTCTACAGGACAAAGTTCAAGTTGCTCACTGTGACCTTCAGCCTAGTTCCCTGGAAAGCAGAGCCTGAGAGAGGGCTTGGCACAGACAGAAAACCTGGGATGGTATCCATGGGAGTCAGAAGGAAAGGTCAAGGTCAGGAAAGTAAAGCAATACAGGAGAGAGGCTGTTTGAATGGGCATCATGGAGTTGGTCCATAAGGTTTGGGCATCTTCTGAGGAGCCCTGAAGAGCCAGTCCCAGGAGGAACTGAGGGGATGGGACTTGTCTGTCACCTCTTGTCCTCTGTTGGCTGAGAAATGCTGGAAGGGGTCAAGCCACTCCCACCATGTTCAAGTGACCTGCACACCAACTGGCATCTCAGCAACTGGCATCTCTGCAGAAAGTGGAGAATACCCAGGGTGAGCTGGCGCTCGCAGGCTGCCAGGCAAAGCCTAGAGCTACAGCAGCAGGTGATCAGGGGCATTCAAAGAGGGACAAAAGTGCCCGTCACCCTAGAAGTCTGGCCTCGCTTTTCCCTACATTCTCACTTCTTGTGCTGCTGGTCTCCCTCTGACCTCTGCCCCATCTCCCTCCCTCTCTGTCCCTAGCCCCACATGCCTTCCTCCTCCTGTGATCTGCAGGTTCCCTGTTACCTCTTAGGGTCCTGCATAGCCACCTTTCTTGAAAATCCTTGCTGGAACTCACCTCGCATCTTGAAACTCCAGGAGTGATTGGCACATCGTCTCTGTGGTGACTTAGCCCAGTGTCCTGGGTAACTGTTCCCATCGGTGGTTCTCAACGTGTGGCTGAGGAAGCAGCAGGGTGAGCTTCACCAGGGAGGGTGCTTAGAAATGCATATCCTGGGCCCCGTGCCAGAGCCGCTGGCTCAGTTCTCCTGGGTGGATCCTGCCAAGATGTGTTTCCTCGTCTCCAAGGGACCCACTGCAGGCCAAGTTGAGACATGTGTGGTTTGGATATCTCTCTTCCATATAGAGGTTGGCCAAGTACAGCAGAGACTCTGATTACAGAAACCAACATATATCAAGGGCTCACTGCAAAACACTGTTGAATGAAACATAGGTGGGGAACTTCAAAAGTGCCAACATCAAGTTCACCATGAAGGACATCATGTATCAGACTCACCCAGAGCTGGGTCAGCATCTACCAGCCCACCTCTCTGGGCAAGTTCTTCCTCCAGTGGTAATGGTCCCATTAATGGCAGCATCAGAAGCCAGACCCTGAAGGGCAGGGGCTGTCGGAGCCCTTTGTCTTATGGAACAGGAACCCGAGGTACCAGCTCAGTAGCATGAAGAGAAAGATGGTGGATTATCTCGTCGTCAAGGCCTCTGAGGGTTGCATGTTGCACCCCGTGACTCCTGCGTCAATCACAGTAAAAACTGGATTCAGAGAGCTCTTGTCTGGAAGGCACCAACAGGAAGTGAAGAGATTTTGCTCACAAGGGAGCTTTGCCCAGAGGATACCAAGGCAGGAGTGGGTTACCATCCCTGTGCTCAAGGGACCAAGGAAAGCAGGAAAGTCAGTAAGGTTTCAGGAGAACTGGACTGGGGGCTCCCACAGGAGGGGACACCCCAAACTGCTGAGCCACCCAATACCCCAATTTCTCCCAGCCCACCATTTGACTTTCTGCCTAGAAATCCCACTGACCATTTGCAAAGGACAGAGAGCTGCAGTCCCCAGGGGTGGCCTTCTTAGGGGCAAGGCAAGACAGAGAAAAAATGCCAAGGACAATTAAAGAGTGTGGATAGAACACAGGACCGGCTCTGGGGGTGCAGCAAGCCCAGAGCTCTGCCGGCACTGTTTAAATGCCTTCAGAAGCCTTTAGACAGTGCCGGTGATCCCCTGGGCTTGGGTGGACCCTCTGCTGGCAGTGGGGAGGGGGTCTTGGTGTGAGGATGGAGCAGCTTTGTGTCTTCCTTAGATTCCAGTGTGACGTTGCCCAGTGACCTTCACCAAGCTGAGGTGCTGCATTTATTTGTAAACATAAAAATAAATAAACTGAAGCATTAACATAGGGGGAGGGGAAGAGATATATTTGCTCAGATTTCAGGGTCTGGAGAGCCTGCAGATTTTCTCCACAGGAGGGTCCTTGGGAATCAGATGTAGCTGCACAAGCTGTCTTCCCTTGGGAGTCAAGGGTAAATGAAGACTCACTTTGCTAGTGAAACTGGCAGGGACAGTAATGACTGTCCTTATCCATCTTCCCGCCGCGAGGCACACACACCATCAGAAAATGGAACAGCATGGAACACGGTAAGAATGGATTCAGATTTCATGTCCATTTCGCATCAAGCCAGGCTCAGCTGGCCGGCGAGCATTACCGTAGATCTGGCTCCTCTCCCGATGCAGGGGTAGCACCCAGTCAGTTCCTGCAGAATCTACTCGCTTAGGCTGGAGGGTCTCAAATCTGAAGCCTGTTCGAATCACTATGGGAGACTCTAAGGAACACCCAGACTGGGCCCCACCGAGCTGTGCAATCAAGTCCTCACTGGGGAAGTTCAAGAATTCTCCAGATAACTCTAAAGTGCAGCAGGGTGAGGGCCTGACCAGGTTGAGAGAGAGAGAGAGGGAGAGAGAGGCTATCAGATATTCAGAGAGACATCCCCCAGGGGGCATCTGGTCCCCCTCTGCTTGTGACATTTCTATTTCAGAGACTTTCCTGTGTGTCCTAAGGAGAGCTTAGACTTTTTCAAAGTCCCTCTGAAAGCTCCTGGGGTTGTGGGTACCTGAGCTGGTGCAAGTATTTGCCTGTTGCCTCTTTCCCAGATTCCTTGCTACCAGGGCAATGAGGGAACTGTTTAACTGGAGCCGGCCTGAGGGGTTCCAGAGAAGAATGAGGGAAGAGCAGGCTTCTCAGGGCCTCAACCTTGGCTGCACACTGGAATGTACAGGGGAGTTTAAAAAGCCAACAAGAAGCATATCTGGACCCAACCCTCAGAAACCCAGATTAGGGGTTCAGTGGCTCAGTGGTAGAGTGTTTGCCCGGTTCAATACCTAGCACCAACAAAACAAAAAACAAAACAAACAAACAACAACAAAAAGGGAAAGAAACGAAATTCAGGTTTAACGATTTATTATAAGGCCCGGACTTCAGGATTTTACAAGTTCAGGGTGCTTCTTACAGGTAGCTGGAGTTGAAAACCACTGTCACCAAAGAATTACTAGAAATTTGAGTTATATCTTCTGTCCCTGGACTGATTATCTTATCAGAAACATCTTTCATGATAATCCTTCACTGTCAGTTTTCTTAAGTGTGGAGCTTTCCAGAAACAAAGGGGAAGTAACTAATACATTCAGTGTGTATTAGTGTAGTTAATGATTTCAGGTTTTGACAATTTCAGACATGTATATAATATATTGGTCATATTTATCTAGCATTATCTTGTCCTGTCTTCCTCCCACCCCCTCTGAACCCCTTCTTCTCAACTACCCCCCCACTTTTGCAATTCTATGAAAACCTTAATCCCAGCCAGCCTGTTTCCTATGCAGCACTGCCATCTTGTGGCTGCAAGGAGACTCACATCCTGGAGACTTGAAGGAATAAATCAACAGATGAGAGAAAGTAATGAGCAAGAACACATTTTGGGCAATAAGCTCATTGACTCATCCCTCACTTCCTCAGGTTTACAGTACAGATTTTGCTGTAATAGAGTTGGGTCATCCGTTTTTGCATTTGTGCTCACTCTTTGCAAAAGATCAGTTAGCTTGGGGCAGTACATTGCAACCAGTCCCCAGGATCTGAACGGTGGCCCAGAGGTGCTCAAACTTCTTGACCTTGGAACCCTTGAGACCACACACTAACACTTGAAAGTGCCTTCAACTATGTGTATGAGAGGCACTGATATTTACTGTGTTAGAAAGAAAACTAAAAGATGTTACTCAAGTGTGTATTCTTTTAGAGGTGGCAGTAGTAATACATGACCACGTGTGCATTACATACTTCATGAAAAATAACCCTATGATCCAAAATAGGAAGTAACCAAGATATTGGCATTGCTTCTACATTTTTGTACATCACTCCTGTGTCTGGCAAATGGGAGGAGGCTGGATTCTGATATCTGTTCTCCATCCAGCCTGGGATGGTGTATTCTGGTTTGTTTAAAGTGTGAGGATAAACTGTGACTGCTAAAAAATGTTTATATAGAATTTCCACATAAATATTTTTTTTAATTTTTGTTTGTTGTTTGTTTGCTTGCTTGTTTTTAATGCAGGGTTACACTCTAGCCCAGGCTGACCTGGAACTCACTATGTATCCCCAGGCTGGCCTCCAAATCGGGACAATCCTCCCACCTCTGCCTCCCAAGTGCTGGGACTAAAGGTATGCACCACCATGCCTGGCTTAGAGTAGATTTTTAAAATATATAGTGGAACAAAATTTAGTAAGTTGGCTAACCACCACCCATGAAGAGTCACCACCCACTGACTCTTCCCTGCTCAGGGTGACATTGAACATGGCGAATGACACCGCATTTTCAGTCTCTAGCCTAGCACAGGTACTGCCTTCGTCCATTCTTCTACAGAGTTCTCCGGCCACCATCTTTGTTTCTGTCTAATCAGAAGATGTTGGTCTCCCCATAGCCATAGTGAATGCTGTCACCTTTGCTGTCCAGAACCTACCACCGTCTTCTGGAAACTGTCCCTGAGTCACCTCTCCTCTATTCTCAATGTATAGAACTGATCCCTGAATTGGATTGTGACTCAAGCTTGTTTGAGATCACATTTTCTGTCTACTGAGGTGGGTTCAAGAGTAGCCATGAGGTCAAGTCAGAGCCAATGGAACACAACAGACTTCCACTTGGGGTTTGGGAAGAGGGAAGACCTTTCACTCTCTACCAATAGGAAGCAGAGTCTCAGTTGTTCAAGCCTTTCAGCCTACTAGAGTCTAGAATGGAGAGAGAGAGAGAGAAAGAGAGAGAGAGAGAGCCCCGAGGTCAGATCTGAGCCAGCTCACCTCCCTCTCCTCGGTTTCAGTAGTTAGTTAAATCCTGGTCCCCTAGTTTGCTTTTGAGGACAGAGAATGCTTGTGCTGTTTAAGCTGGCTGCTCTGTCTTCATAACCAGAGCTGTGACTCACCCCATCAGCCAGTGCTCCCGGCCTCCGACCCGCATCCCTGGCTCCCCTTTCTTCCTGTCACCATCCTTGAGAACAGAACGCTCAGGTATCCACATTTAGGTTCATTTGTGTTTTAACAGATAATCCAATTTCTCCTTTTCTCAGGGGTGATGCTAAGAACAGAGGGCAGCTTGTGTTTCCTGAGTGCAGGAACATAACATTTCACTTACCTGAAAGACATGGCAAGTTGCCTCCAAACCATTTCTAATATACATCCCCTCATCCTTTGCCTCCTGGCCGGAAAGAAGTGTGTTTGTAGACCTCTTAACAGTTAAACACAATAAGAATCAGGCAACATGCTAAAGAGCCCCGTTAAACGCTTCTCAACTTGTGACATTTCCAGGAAATCTTTCATTAACAAAATGGAAAGAAACATGACCGTCTGTAGCAGATGCGTCTGACAGATGTGGAGCTCCAGGTCATCCATGGAAGAGATGGTGAACGCTGGGAATGCACAGTCTCTGAAGGGAAAAGGCCTGCTTGACCCATCAGTAGTTGTGGGGATCCCCCCCAGGAAGAGGGGGTATTTGGTTTCCTGAATAGTTCCATTGACATTAATGGATGTGAAACTGTCCCCACCACATTTGAGGCGCCTTGTCCCCATTGCTCTGGGGCAGGTGCCAGGACTGTCATCACTCATCTCTCAGCAATGCTATGTCTGGCTGGGTTTTATGAAGACAGGTTATAAATGTCCCCATTGATTTTGTTTCTCCTTATATGTAATCACTTTGAAGTTTCTAGAAAGTTAATATTTGACTTTGTTCTGAGTCTCCATGTGTGAGCCTAATGAAGTCCAGCTAGCCGAAGAGTAAGTTAATGTTTACACATCCGACTTTTATTGTTCTCATGTGACTTGATGGCTTAAATAACGATTGTCTCATCATGGGTACTTCTTTAACATTCGAAAACCAGAAATAAGATAGGAGTTAGATTGTACCTGCCCAGCATCCCTAGGGTAAAGATAGTTATATTTATTGCCACTATATATATAAATATATATATAATTGTCATATAAAACAATTCATGTTCTATGTGATTTCTACTATGTTTGATCCTAAAAAATGTTTGGGAAACATAATTATCCTCTCTTTATCCAAAAGAACTGGATGCTTTACAAGTATGTTGTAGCTTTTCATCCTCCATAAATTGCATTATTTCATTCAGCTTTGTAGAAACCTTTAGGTTTACTATGTGAGCAAACTGAGCCTCGGGAAGCAATGCCATTGGCCCAGGTTGCCTGACTAGTAATTTCCTGGTCAAGTACTAGTACCCAATGACAGATCTCACTTTAACCGGCTTTCCTTTTCCTTACATCACAGAGACAAAGAAAACAGATGTGCTTTGTGACTTACTTTAAAACTTCTAAGCAAAGCATTTGTTGGGAATTATTTACCTCCTCAAATATCAGTATCCATTGTCTCTAGCATGATTCTAATCTTCTGTTCTTGGCTAATTTGTTCCTGTGAAGAAATACATATGACCAAGGAGATCCCTCCAGAAGAGGCGCGCTCTTTGCAGATGAACATACCGACTTCTGTTATTTCTTTTAAAAAAAAAAAAAAACCCTGGGAGCCTCTTTTAGCCTTGAGCTATGTGAAGTTTAAAAAGATTAGGAGCTGTTGTAAAGCTCTGTGTACCTTCCCTAAATCCCAAAGTGACAGGATGGGATTCAGCCACAATAACCATCTCTTTGCTTTAATCATGACAGCATGGATTTGGATGGTGTTATGGTCAGCTTTCTTAGTTGCTGCGCAGAAAGAACCCAAACAAAAGCGGTTTGTGGAGGAATGGGTTTATTTGGCTTACGGACTCGAGGGGAGACTCCATCCTGGCAGGGAAAACGATGGCATGAGCAGAGGGGTGGACTCTGCCACAGCACTGCAAACAGCGGCAGGAAGGTGTGCCAAATACTGGCAAGGGGGAGCTGGCTTATAACCCCCATAAGCCCGCCCCAACAACACAGCTCTAGCAAGGTTGTAAAACCCAAACTGCCATCAGCTGAGGATCGATCTATCAGAACACATTCATTTGTTTGTGGGGGACACCTGGATCAAACCATGACAGATGGGCAGACACTGAAAGCATGCTAGCATTCATGACTTTAGGCACTCTTGCCAGACCCACTTCTCCCTCCGTGTAGCTTGGCATCACCCACTGAATTCTGGGGTTGCAAGATTTCTCCTTCCAGTAATTGAAGTGTCATCAATCAGGTCACTAGGCTAGAAAGAAACTCTAGCATGCATTGGAGGTCTTTTAGATGCCAAGATCTGTAGAGAAAGGCTTTGGTGGTGAGTTTGATCCTTACAACTCTGAGAGGAGACACTGGGGTGGCTGAAGTAACCTCCTTATGACCAGCCAACGGGCACTGTGTGGGAAACCAACCCCTGTGGCCATCGTGAGTCAGAAACCAGTTCAGCAGCTGCCATCAATCTGTGACCCTCAGTGTGGCATGCAGGGCCTTCAGTGACCTTGGCCCTGTACACACGTATCTCACCACCTCGATCTGAAGGACAACTCTCAAGTTTTGTCTAAAAGACCACCACATTTGAGCAATGAATTCTGTGAGCCAGCAACCGCTTTGGTCGCCCTTGGCCTTTAGATTTTTGCAGTGTTCCTCATTCCCTCTCCCTCAGCCCCACCCTGTGTAGGGACACCTGCATTTCCTGCAGCCCAAGCCCGGGCATCTTCTTCTTGGGAGTCTTTCTTCCCTAGGGCCTTCCTTAGGCTGCCTCCCTGCAGCTGAGGTAGAACTCTTGCAGCATTGACTACAGTGCGCCAGAGGGTCCATTCATTAATTCATTGCACTTAATTATTCATAATAGATGATTATAATAACTATTAGCCTGTGCACACTTAATTCATGCCATGCACTGCCTTTCTCACTGAGGGATAGGACAGCGGATATTTGCAAAGGAACCAGCAACCCATGGGTTTTGCTAGAAGAATTTAGAAAGAAGTGAACTCTTTCTGCCTGAGCTTGCTGAGACCCAAAACTTCAACATGGAGTGAGGATGGCCACTTCTCCAATCTGTGGGAGTCTGTTTGAGAATGAAGACACAGAGAGAACCAAGACATGAGGAGGGCACCAGGCCCACGTGGGCATCTGCGCAGCTCAGCGTTACTTCCACTGAGTGCCCACTTTTGTTCCAGGGCTAAGTTTTAAATATTTTATTTATTTATAAGAAGAGAGAGACAGAAAGAGTGAGAATGGGTACACTAGGGTCTCTTGCCTCTGCAAACAAACTCCATATACATGCATTACCTTGAGCATCTGGCTTTATGTGGGTACTGGGGAATTGAACCCGGGTTGTGAGGCTTTGCGGCCAAGTGCCTTAACTGATGAGCCAGCTCTCCAGGGCTGATTTGGGTGGACTTTCTGTTTCCTGTGCCCAGCAGAGAGTCCCTTCCACAGAGAGAGTGGTGGGGGCAGCTCTAAGCAGGAGGGCTGGTGAAGAGAAGCCTACAGAGATGCCCATGATGCCAAGGCCACACGTGGCAAGGGTAAACATTAGTTTTGATGCATGAAAGCTGTGAGAGACTCAGAGATAATTTTGTAAAGATGGACTGAGGACAGATTGGAGCATCCGAGGCAGGGGTGGAGGCCTGGCCATCCTAAGAGTCAGTTGCAATAATACTAAAGCTCCTGCATTCTGAGTTTCAAAGGCCAGTGACTCACAGCAATTTTTCAATGATACTCTTGTCTTTTCCCAGATCTAAGCTTGTCGAATTGTTTCTCATGAAATGTTACTAGGTTGGAGTGAGGGTGGGAGAGAGTCAGACGCCATTGTCCACTTCTTGTAGATGAACAGTTCTGCCTTAAGCCCAAGGGCTCCTCCACCAAGATGCAGCCTCTCCATTTCACGCCTCTGCCCTTCCCTTATGCACACACACCTAGTAAGTGTTTATCAAATGAACCGATGCTCGTGCCCTTCCCTCATCCCACCTCCCATCCCTAAAGGTAGAAATGAAATATATCCCTTTCTAAACCTACTTTGAATCCTGTAATAAAAATAAATACTCATTAACCCAGACTTCACAAATCCTAACCTTTAAGAGCTGTAGAAAAAGTCACTCAGTAATTTAAATAGTTAGGGGATATTGAAATGGAAATGGTTATGACTTTAGACAGTAGAGGCTTTCTCCTCAGTGAACGCTTAAGAGTGGAGTGACAGGTCAGTATGCTCACCCACTGAGGGTGCTTTCTTAGTGGACTGGTTCTCAAATTTTTAGCCTAAGTGGGAATTGTGCCCCACAGCACCAGCAGAGAGCAAGCTGGGGAGGAATAATGGCCCAGCTCTTTTGGGGATGTTACTAGCCTTCCTCTCCTTCCTTGGCACTCTGGTTAGACTCTCAAAAAGACCAAGGCACTCTGCCAGTCTCCCCTGTGGGGTGCTCAGCCGCTCAGACTCGAGCCTCGATCACTTCTGCAGGACTTACTGTAGCCCATTAGCTGCTGTGCATAAAGGAATTTGATGTTTATTGATGGAAGGAAAGAAGGGAGGGAAGGAGGGAGGGGAGAATGAAGGGCAGGGCAGGGAAGACAAGACAAACTTTGTGACTGCCAGAAAATCAGAAAACCTCCGGCTCCAGGATTTTCAAGTGAACTAGACTTGGCCACCGGTCACATTGTGCCATTTAAGGTGATGAGAAATGGTGACAAGAAACATTTATAGGATATTTAATTCATGTGACAGGATGGGAAGAGAAACAGAGAAAGAGGTCCAGTGACCTCAAGTCTTTCTTCTGGGTGCTGACATGAATTTCAGGTTTAAAGGGGTCAGGGGGCAAGAATACACATAACTAAGGAGTCATGGTCAAAGTGAGGTCTGATTGATCACTGTCTCATATCTGGCTCTGCCAAGTGGTCCCAAGGTGTCACCGTCCTTGCTTGAATGGATCCTACAAGAGAATTACTTCGGGCTTTTATGTACTGACCCCTGGTGGCCACATTCTATAAAGCGAGCTCACTTGATAATCAGTAGATAATCAGTAGCATAGAGCGTGTGATGACTGGATAAAGAGCTCCCATCCTTTGCCCTTAGTTGTAACAACTCCAGAACAGCAGCCTCTTTAGCTTCCCGGAGCCAGAGTCCTGGCTGAATAGCATCACCACCTCGGTCTAGCCAGCTTCGCCCTAAAAATCTGCTTTCTAGAAGGTCTGACCTGCAAAAATCCTACAGGGAATACAAAATCCCAGGCTAATTCTGAAAGGGAAACTAGTCTCTCCTCCTCCTCCTCTTCCTCCTCCTCTCCTTCCTCCTCAGTTTTCTTCTTACACCTGTAATAAGCCTACCATGAGTCTCTATCTCTGTCCTCAGTGCAAGTTCAGTCCATGTAGGTATCACTCTCTCCTGTCCTCTCTGGGCTAACATCTCCTTTTTGTCACCTCTGGCACTGTTGGGATCCTGCCAGCATCTAGTGAGGAGCTTGCACCCTGTCTGTCTGTCTGTCTGGTCTGGTCTGTGGTCCCTGCCCCATCGGCAGCTGTGTCCTGGGATCAAAGCCCAGACTCCTCTTAAGGCCCCATCTTTGTCACTCAGAGTCACAGGGGAGGGTCACTCTGATGCCACCCACCAATATAGGGCTACATGGGGACAATATGAGAGTACTGAATTTAGTACCACTAAGGAAGGTATATTTATTGACAAAACTTTACGCTAGTCGTATGATTCCATTGATTAGCACTGAAAGTTCTGCCCAAAGTAAGCAACTTAGTGCTGTGCAGAATGTCACAAAGAAGAAATCTTTTTTTTCTGGTGTCCCTGGGTGAAAAAAGAGGCCATCGTACCTGTTTTCCTTCTGTAGAAATAGGTTCAGGTAGCCTTACCACGTATTTATTTTTAATTTTTTTTTATTTTCAAGCAGAGAAATACAGAGAGAGAAAA
>PVHP010036341.1:0-17847 GCA_004024765.1 Zapus hudsonius | reverse complement strand
TCTCTCTCTCTCTCTCTCTCTCTCTCTCTTTCTCTCCGCCACTTCCTCTCTCCTGGCAAATGAATAAATATTTTTTAAAAAGACAGCAAAATTAAAGGCACATCTCTAAAATTACTTCATCAAAGCCTTTTAAGGATTTTGGTTGGTTGGTTGGTTGGTTGCTTTGCTTTGCTTTTCACAATAGGGTCTGACCTGGAATTTACTTCCACAGCAAGTACTTAACCAAGTGAACCATCTGTTCAGCTATAACAAGCGGACACTTCTAAGACTGCCCTACACTCATTCTTTCTGTTAATTTATCCTAGGAGAACCTTAAATTCTAGCAGAGGGGAGAGTGTGGAGAGGCAGGATGAATGGATCCAATTTCCCATTTAAAAAGATGACTCTTTCATCCAGCCAGGCCCTGGTGCTCTGATCAAAACAATGTTATGTGCACCTTTGGCACGCAGCTTCACACTGGCAACTCCTGCTGGTATCAGTGTAACCTGAGGGCTGCCAGCTTCCCTGCTGTCCCGATACTGTGAGAAAACTGGCTTCTAGTTAACAGTTGGCCATGGCCACTGCATTGTCTGTACCTCACACAAACTTTCATTGGGCATTTCAGCCCCACAAAAGATTATTTTTACAACAAAACCCTTAAAAACGTTTCAACAGGATTCTTTTATCACTAAATTATCTCTAAAAAGGACTTTCTCAATACATTTTCAGGGATTGATGGTTTTTACAGTGCTTGCAGTGTTAGCCTGATGACTAGAGTTTAGGTCCCAGAACCCATGTAAACCTGGATACAGTGGCACAAGGGTCTGTAATCCCAATGGGACTGTGGCAAGGAGAGGTGGAGTCAAGGAGAACCCCAAAGCTTGCCAAAGGAGTGGGGGTAGAGAGGGAAGGAAAGAGACATATATACAGAGAGAGAAATTGAGGGAAGGAAGGAGAGAGACAGAGAGAGAGAGAGAAAAAAAAACCCTGTTTCAAATAAGGTAGAAGGCAAGGACCAGCACCCCAAGGTTGACCTCTGACTTCCACATGCACACTGTGGTGCACGCACACGCACACACACACACACACACACACACACACACACACACACACACACATTCACATGCCAAATTAAAAATTTTTTCAAGTTATTTTTATTTAGCTATGTATATAAAATGGGGATATTGGGCTGGGGAGATGGTTCCATGGGTAAAGTATTTCTAAGCACACATGATCCTAAAACCCACTGTAATCCCAGCCTTCCTGTGATGTGATAGAATGTAGAGACAGGAGAATCCTGGACACTCGAAGGCCAGCCAGGGAGGAAGGTGATAACTGACACTTTGTTCTAACCCCCACACTCACATGAACATGCACACACACATACACATATGCACATACCATACACACAAAGTTAATTTTTAGGTATGGGCATTATTTTACTATAATATTGTATCATGCATTAATTAAATATTTGTAATGAAATGTACTGTGAATATATTTTTATAAGCATTCACTAACAATGGATAGAAAATATTACCACTAAGTTCAAATCAGGAGAAAGAAATAAGAGAACATCTTGAGATTAACAAAATACACAAATGACATGAATTGTACATAGAGATCTGATTTACAGACTTTTGTTCACTTTTCAGTACTGTTTATGGACCGCTCACTACGTACTAGGTACTGCTTTAGGTCTAGAACATGGTAGTGTACGTTACCTTCTCATGGCTGGGAAAGAAATACCTGACAACAGTCAGTTTAAAGGAAGAAGAGGGGTTTATTTCAGTTGATAGTTCCAGCTTACAGTCCATCATGGAGGGAAGACATGGAGGCAGGAGCCTGAAGCAGAACTGGCCACACTCAGTGCACAGTGAGGACAAGAGAGCAACAAATGACAGTAGTTAGCCAGCTCTGTTCTTTTATTACAGGCCGTCACATGAAATGGTGCCAGTGCCCATGGTTACTTACAGTGGTCTTCCCAACTCAACCTAGTCAAGATAATCTCACACAGGCATGGCAGGAGATCAGCTGTTTTTCTGTGTAAGAAATGAGAAAAGAGATGTCTACAACAGTCCTGCAGGTCCAGCTGATGACAGATCTGGTCCTGGTGTCTGACCATGAAGACTCAGTTTAAAGTCAAGTCTGTCATCACGATATTATTAGAACAGCAAGCACCAAGACTAACTTCAACAAAGCTGATTTAGCCAACATCAATGTCCCAACCAAAAAGAGATTTTCAAAATCCAGCATGGGTTAGGGCGATGGCTCATTCAGAAAAGTACTTGCCACACGAGTATGAGGGCCAGAGTTCAGATCCTCAGAACCACATAACAGGCAGGTATGGCTCATGTGCCTGTAATCTCAGTGCTTGCCTGGAAAGCAGAGAAAGGTGGATCTAGCTAGGGCTCAGCAATAGATCCTGTCTCAGTAAATGAGATGGATAATAATTGAGGAAGACACCCAGATATCTGCCTCTGGCCTCCACATGCACACACATGCACATACAGAAAAAACTAAACAGCAAATACTTCTTTACGTTTATCACATGGCCATGAAATATTTTCAAGAATTTGACCTGATCCTATCAAATAATCACTACAAATATGATACAATCTGAATTTTCCCAGAAGAAAACATAAGCCATATTTAAGATACAAGCACCTTCATAAATTACTATCATAAGACAGAACAGGATGTAGATTACAATTCAAAGAGTATATTGGAACAATCTTTACTATAATAACTGGTCAAAAGTACACTTTTCTAGAGAAAGTCCTACATTCTTCAGAGATGAACAATCCCAGTTTACTTCAAAAATTCACTGATGGCTTTTGCCTGGCGACCCAGCTGAGGGCAGGGAGGCTTCAGCCCTGGAACACAGCTTGCTGAGGGCTGGGAACCCTGCGCCAAGAAGCTAGCTCTGAGGAAAGCAGTGAGAACCATGGGTAACCCAATTCCACCAACAGGACATGGGATGATGGCTGACACCCAGGCAGGAGATAAACCACCCCTAACTTATCATATAGGTCCCAAAGGAAACCTTTGAGGAATGGCAAGATGAGCAAGAGTGCCACCTCCACAGGAAGTCAGATAATGGAGACAGGCACCAAGGATAACCAACACAGTCCAAAGCAGAAATCCAGAGACTCTTAAGACCTCAACAGTAAAGCAGACTTAAAACTCACCTACCATAACTCAGGGAGCTGAAAGAATGTAAGAGCCATGGTGGGTGAAATATCCAGAGATATTGCCCCCCCTCAACAGCAGCAGACAAAGAAAGAAAACTGGCTACTTCCTGTACAATCCATAACCCCCTATCCCATGGACTGGTCCAGCAATCCCACTGAGGAGAGCCCCCAGCAGGTTGAGGACAGGGAGAAGGGAAATAGGGTACCATCACAAGACTTGCTCATACAATGTATCTGTTGTAGTCAGCTTTCTAGTTGCTGCTCAGAAAGAACACAAGCGAAAGTGGCGTGTGGAGGAATGGGTTTATTAGGCTTACGGACTCATGGGGAAACTCCATCCTGGCAGGAAAAATGATGGCGTGAGCAGAGGGGTGGACATCACCTCCGCCACAGCACTGCAAACAGCGGCAGGAAGACATGCCAAATACTGGCAAGCGGAAGCTGGCTTATAACCCCAAAAGCCCACCCCCAACAACACAGCTCCAGAGAGGTTGTAAAACCCAAACTGCCATCAGCTGGGGATCAAGCATTCAGAACACATTTGTTTGTGGGGGACACCTGGATCAAACCATGACAGTAGCTAATTATTAACAATAAATAAGTTTAAAAATAAAGATATATAATTTTCAAAAATTCACAGATATTAAAATACCAGGATATAATAGATAACAGTAAAATATTAATTAATACCAAGTGATTTAAATTTTCCATATACTCTGATGAATCTTATTTATTCCCCATTGATTACATCCAAAAATTTGTTATATGACTTGTGCTAGTTTAAAAGTGATCTCTTAAAGGCCTATTGGAAGCCAGGCGTGGTGGCACATGCCTTTAATCCCAGCACTCGGGAGGCAGAGGTAGGAGGATTGCCGTGAGTTCAAGGCCACCCTGAGAACATAGTGAATTCCAGGTCAGCCTGGACTAGAGCAAGACCCTACCTAAAATAAAATAAAATAAATAAAATAAAATAAAATAAAAGCTTATTGGTCTCTAGGAAAAGAAAAAATTAGTAAAAGACTAAATATTTCAGCTCAGTTTTTCAACCAAGGGAGAGGCTGATCTCCCAGAAAGTGATTAAGGAGGAAAAAAAAATCCAAAATCTAGAAAGCAAGTTAGACCAGAAAATAAAAGGCCTCTCTCCCAAGAGAACCCTGGGTAATGGTCTCACACTGCTCCAGCAGCAACACTGGTTTAAAAAGCGAGCTGTAAGCCAATGTTGCTCAGATTTTTCAAGGACTAAGAGGTCCATATATGAATAAGACCACAAGCTGGATGCCTGGCAGCTAACTGCAGCGAGGGAAGTTTAAGCGTCCTTCGTCTTTTATGTGTGGCATCTCTTGCACTTGTCCTCAAACTTCCAAATGCATGTTGAGGACTGGACTTCCATCCACAAGAAACAGGTGGTTTCAGGAGGTGCCTTCACCCCACTCAACTCAAGCAATATAGTCCTCCCCGGATAACAACTAAATAGAAAAAAATTTAAAAGCTAGTAATCAAGTTTTACAACCAGTAATCTAGAGGAATAAACTCTGAGAGTCCTGAAGAAAGACTAGAGGGTGCCATTGAAGACATCTGTCATTCTCTCATAACTGAGCCAATAAAATCTAACACACTCAACAGCATTCTCATGAACTTCCCAAGACTAAGATTTGTTTTAACTCCACTAACTTGGTATGAGTATGGGTGTGCATGAGCATATTAGACAAAAACAGAAATCAAAACTAATTTTCTGCCAGGCATGGTGGGACATGCCTTTAATCCCAGCACTCGGGAGGCAGAGGTAGGAGGATCACCATGAGTTCAAGGCCACCCTGAGACTACATAGTGAATTTCAGGTCAGCCTGGGCTAGAGTGAGACCCTACCTCGAAAAACCAACAAAAAAAAAAAACTAATTTTCCTCTCACACTGGTATGCCACTCGCTTCAGCTAGTCACACTAAACCAAGGCACAGCATGGAAAACCCTTCTTCACCAGACACTAGACATCGTGTGAAGCACTTTTGATACTGAATCTCACTTCACTTTTGTGTTTTCTATTATTATTCTATTGTGTGTGTACACGTGTTTGGGTGTGAGTGTAGGTGTGCAGAAGTCAGAACAGTGCTTTGGGGTGGTCCTAACCTGCCCACCTCATCTGAGGTAGGGTTTCTCTCTCTGGATTCTCTTCAGCAACAGTGTGCTGGGATTCCAAAGTCTACCGTTCTTTCCACTTTGTGCATCTGCTTTATGTGGGATCTAGGGGACTGAACCCAGCTTGTTAGGCTTTTCAGCCAAGTACCTTCACTGCTGAGCCATCTCTCCAGCCCCTATTTTTAGTAGTACAAAAAATGAAAGATATATCAAGATTTTATGAAAATCCTCTCATCACCCTGTTATAAGCATTAAAGTTTATTATTTATGACTTGGTATCATGGTTTGATCCAGGTGTCCCCCACAAACAAATGAATGTGTTCTAAATGCTTGATCCCCAGCTGATGGCAGTTTGGGAATTAGAACCTCACTAGAGCTGTGTGTTGGAGGCAGGCTTATGGGTGTTATAAGCCAGCTCCCCCTTGCCAGTGTTTGGCACACCTTCCTGCCGATGTTTCCAGTGCTGTGGCAGAGGTGATGTCCACCCCTCTGCTCATGCCATCATTTTCTCTGCCAGGATGGAGTCTCCCCTTGAGTCTGTAAGCCAAATAAACCCATTCATCCACAAGCCGCTTTTGCTCGGGTTCTTTCTGCACAGAAAGGTGTGGTTTTGGTACCAGGAGTGGGGTCTGTTGCTGCTAGAACCCTGATTTTGTGGCTTTGGGCCTTTTGGAAGTGATCTGCAGGAGGAATGTGGACGGATTGGAAACCTTGTCCTAAGAGACACCTTGCAGTGCTGTGAGTACAGCTTCATGGACCTTTCTGGTCAGAGTTGAAAGACCTGAATGAAGTAAGAACTATGAACTGTGAGGTTTGGCTTACTAGGGTGAGAAAGAACTTTGTCAGGACGGTGCCAGAAGCAGTTTGTGTGAGAGGCTTGCTGCGTTCTGCCTGCCTGTGTCCTCAGAACCTGTGCAGGGTTGCTTTACATAAAGATGGACTGTTGTGAGCAGATGGAGATGGCACAGAAAGAAAAATGTTTGGACTGAAACTGTTGCCCATTTACCTGCAATTGTTTGAGAGATGACAACCACTGAGATTGGGCCAGATGGTCTGCATTGGAACAACAGGAAGAATGTGGACTCTTTGAAGTAAGGGGCCTGAATGCTCTGTTACCGCTGGATTAACAAATTGGTAGCCTACCTGGTTCTGTGGAGTATAACAAATACAAGAAGAGAGGGTCATTGGATTTGCAACACAGTTTTGTTTTTGAAAAATGGCTGCTGGCAATGTGAAGCAGGTGTGCTAGATTGCCTGAATGGAGCCCAATGGAGCCATGAAGATGAACTATGGTTGCAATGGAGACCCAATAAGAAGCCAGGACTATGGAAGGTTACCAAAGCAAGCTGCCAGCACCAGATGAAGTTTTCCTGAACTGTGAGTAGCCAAGCCGGAGGGGTGGAATCAAATCTCTAAGAGACTTGTTCAAATGCAGGATCATTGAACTTGGAGTTATATATTGAGGTTTCCCTGCTTATTTTAAATCTTGTTTTGGTTCAATCTGTTTTTGCCGTGCCCCATGTTTTGCAATGTGAATGTTCTGTGCCTTTACAGGTTTATTTTTGGTATTATGGCTCAGTTGAAAGCTGTGGGAACTTAAGAGTTTAGCTGAACACATTGCATTTACATCATGTATGATTATTAGTTTGTGGGGGCCAGGGGCGGACTGTTATGGTTGATCCAGGTGTCCCCCACAAACAAAAGAATGTGTTCTAAATGCCTGATCCCCAGCTGATGGCAGTTCGGGAATTAGAACCTCACTAGAGCTGTGTGTTGAGGGCAGGCTTATGGGGATTATAAATCTGGATTGCCATTGTTTGGCACACCTTCCTGCCATTGTTTGCAGTGCTGTGGCGGAGGTGATGTCCACCCCTTTGCTCATGCCATTAAGTTCCCTGCCAGGATGGAGTCTCCCCTTGAGTCTGTAAGCCAAATAAACCCATTCCTCCACAAGCTGCTTTTGCTCGGGTTCTTTCTATGCAGCAACTAGAAAGCTGACTACAACAATAACCTACCTTGGAGACAAAAATTCTAGTTCCTATAACCTGCCTTGAGATAGGAATTATAAGTCAGGACCCATGGATGAAAACAAAAATATATTTAATGTGTATTTTGCTATAATATATATTCTGACATAAATGACATAATATGTCTGTCATGTCTTATCACAAATATATTCCAACACTGTACAAAATGATAAACTATCTTTCAAATTTCTTTTTTAAAACCTTTTACTTCTAGCCTCATTATATAACATACTTTGAAACAATATCTATTAAACTGGCTCTAAAAATTAAAATGCAGATTTTCTCACAATTATTCAAAATTAATTAAACATTCCTTAAGCTCCCATGACACAGTATACTTATTAACTGGGATGTTTATTCATATATTCTGCCTTGTTACTAAGGCCAAATTATTCCTACTGAGAGACCACTCTGAGCCCTAACTCTCTATCCAAACTTTCTCCATACCAAGGGAGCCTGAACTGACCTCCATCTCTGTTTTCTCTTCCTCTCCTCTCCCAATAGCCTCACAGTCACATCTGCCTTTAGCTTCTATAACTCAAAGTCCTATTTCCTCACTTCTCATCTTCCTTGGACTCATCCTATCAGATGTAGTCTCATCCCTCCATAACCCCCCCCACGTTGCTAAATCACATGACCAGTTTCCCATCCTCATGTTCTTGAATATGAAGCATCATTTGACAAGTTCAGCACACTTGTTGAAGGACAGTGTCACTTACATTCACTCTTCTAGTTTTCTTCCAGCTTTTCCTCAAATCCTTTTTGGTTTTATTTGGCCATAAATCTTCCTTCATTTCCATGCCTGTTTTTTCAGCTCCTAAACTTCCTGATCTGTCTGGATTCCACGGAGGAATTCTTGGACTTTATCTGCTCTCATTCATGGCTTCCCCTATTCCTCACCTAGCAAGTGTGCTCCCTAGCTTCTGTAGGCCTTTGTTCAGGAATAAAAAATATTAGCAAACTTCATGACTCATAGCACTACAAAAGACAGAGACCAGGCTGCAGAAATGATGGCTAAGTGGTTAAGATACTTGTTTGCAAAGCATGAAGGCCTGGGTTCAACACCCCAATACCCACTATGCACAAAGCCAGATGCACAAAGTGGTGCATACACCTGGAATTCATTTGCAGTGGCAAGAGGCCCTGGCATGCCAATTTTCTCCCTCTCTCTCCTTGCAAATAAATAAGTAAATGATAATTTAAAAGACAGACACCAAATGTCCTAGTCACTTGTACCTTTGAGGAAAAGAAAAAAAGACCACAGGGCTGGGGAGATGGGTTATTCCTGTTTGGAGCAGTAGATCCTATGTTCCCCTGAGTAGCCATTTTCTTTGAGGTAGGGTCTCACTTTAGCCCAGGTTAACTTAGAACTCACTCTGTAGCCCAGGCTGGTGTTGAACTCACAATGATCCTCTTACCTCAGCCTCCCGAGTGCTGGGACTAAAGGTGTCCACCATTACCCTGGTTAGGTTTCTTAATATATATGAGTACCTGCTAGGGCTTTGTAATTCCATGTTTTAGGTTCCTTATCTGGATGAGTCCACACTCTGGGCAGATGTTAAGTGATATTTTGAGCAAATAATCTGTATGTCTCCTAGCTTGCTCCCAGAGCCCATGTTTCTCCTCGGGGGTGTAACAAAGAGTCAGAACCAAATACAGGTCTTTCTGTCCTTTGACCAAACTTCCCTCATACAGCTTATGTTGGGACCAAACAGTGTTACAATGAAGTATTAACCTCTTTTAAAAATATTTTTAAAATTTATTATTATTTTGGTTTTTCAAGGTAGGATCTTGCTCTGACCCAGGATGACTTGAAACCCACTATGTAGTCTCAGGCTGGTCTTGAACTCACAGCAATCCTCCTACCTTTGCCTCCTGAGTACTGGGATTAAAGGCATGTGCCACTACACTTGGCTAAAATTATTATTTTAAAATATTTATTTGCAAGCAGCTAGGTTCATCAGAATATAGACTTGTCTGCATGAATGGGTCTGGTCTTCTGAGTGCCATCCAGGTTAAAAGTGCAGATGGGCAGTTTTTCTTCTGGACTTCATGTTCAAGTTTACTACCTGAGAGACCAAATCCATACCCTTAGGAATGGGATTGTTTACCATGGAGTAGAAAGGGTATGGCACTCAGGAGAGCCATAGGGAAGTCTGGCAGAGTCAGTGAGGAATGGGGCAGGATGGGAATGGAGGAAGGGAGCGAGTCTCTGAAAGTGCAGGAGATGCAGCAGGGTGAGCTGGGGGTTAGAATTTAGATAACACCCAGCAAAAATTCCAATGCACCCCAAAATTTAAGGAGTACCCGAATTCTTGTCTACAAAGTTAAAGAATTAAAATCATAGACAACAAAATATTAAGGTATAGTGAGAGACTTTATTATTTAAGGGAACATGGGGAGTTACAGAGTTCTCCAGCCATCAGAGTGGGGAGAAAAACGTGGAGAGTTTAACAGAACTTAGGCTGTTCAGCTAAACAAGCAGCAGCAGAGAAAATAACAGAGGGCTCCCATCATGAGGAGAGGTTCATGTGGGGAAAATCTGGAGCCTTCCCTCACCTCAGCCATTAGCTGGGGTAGGGATAGATGCCTTACCACTCTAAGGCCGGATTCAGGGGTCCTTCTGCTGGCCTGGCATGTGGGGAAGAGAGGGTTTTTCCTAGGAAAGTTAATTTTAAGTTTCCCCAGGTGAGGCAGAGAGACAGCTGATTGGTTCATACCCGACCAATCAGTTTTAGTACCTAGGTTTTAGCTCTAGATAGACACCTCCCACTCAAGGGGAGGGTGACCCTGACAGAGAGACTCTGGGGAGTCAGTAGCCAGATATGCCCCAGATCTGGAACCAGTTGGCCAGATGCCTGCATGGCCCCAGGCTACACACTGACCTGTATTTAGTATTAGTCTAACAATTAGCATCCAAAAGTGGCCCAACAGTCCCTTCCCCAACCCTGTGCTTGTCTTCCCTGCTTACATCAGGGAAACTGAGAAAAGAAGGAAGGAAAAGACAAAGGGAGGGAGGGAGGGAATGGGAGGGGAAGGGAACAGGAAAGAGAAGGGAGTAGATGCTGAGGAAGGTATACTTGTTAGTGGGGAGTAAAAGAACTGTGCCCTTTGAGGGTTAGTCCTCATCGGGATTTTACAGTGTGCCTTGATTGGAGATCATTTTCTGTCGTCTAGTAAAGGCTAACTTCTCTCCTGTGCTCATGAGCAGATTATTCTGTTGGCCACAATTGAGTGCCAGCTCTGAGGCACTTTGTGGGAAAGAAAAAAGGACCACAGGGATGGGGAGATGGGTTAGCAGTTGAAGGCCTGCTGGCTTTGGGTTCAGTTCCCCAGGACCCATGTACAGCCAGATGCACATACACATATTTTCATTCTTTCTCTCTCTTTCTCTCCCTCTCTAGTAAATAAATATTTTTTAAAATAAATAATTTCTTTAAAGACTACAGTGTCAATTCGCAGGAAGCCAGGCATGGTGGTGAATGCCTTTAATCGCAACACTTGGGAGACTGAGGTTGAAATATCACTATGAGTTCAAGGTCAGCCTGGGCTACAGAGTGAGTTCAAGGTTAGTCTGGACTAGAGTGAGACCCTGCTTCAAAGAAAAGAGTTGTCAGGCTATTTGACTTTATCTTTGTAATGACCCAGGTGTGGAGCTAAGCCATTGCCTTTCCTTAACCTAATACAACAAGGCGTCTATGAAGAAAAATCTCACAACAGGATCTTACTGAAATGTTTCCCTGAGAAGGATATGAATAGCTTCTAATGTTTTCTGACACCTTCTCAGGATAGTCATATCCCAATGCAGACTTAATGAATTCAAGAAGTTAGTGTCTACAATAAAACATCTCCCTTCTAAGTCTCCAGAGCCACAGAATATCTATCTCATAGGCCGCTTATGCCTACCTGAACAGTATCTCATAGACAAGGTCACTTATACCTACCTGAACAATAACTCGTAGACAAAGTCACTTATACCTATTTGAACAGTATCTCATAGACAAAGTCGCTTCCAGCCTACCTTAACAATATTTCATAGACAAGATCGCTTATACCTACCTGAAAAATAACTCATAGACAAAGTCGCTTATGCCTACTTGAACAATATCTCATAGACAAGATCACTTACACCTACCTGAAAAATATCTTAAAGAAAGGCTGCTTATGCTACTTGAAGAATATCTTAAAAACAAGGCTGCTTATGCCTACTTGAATATCTCATAGACAAAGCCACTTATGCCTATTGGAAGAATATCTCACAGACAAGGCTGCTTACACCTACAAACTGTAGAACACCTAAAAATTCTCTTCAAATACCACATGCTTAGCCGAGTGTGGTGGTGCACGCCTTTAATCCCAGCACTTGGGAGGTAGGAGGATCGCCATGAGTTCAAGGCCACCCTGAGACTACATAGTGAATTCCAGGTCAGCCTAGGCTAGAATGAGACCATACCTCGGAAAAAAAAGAAAAAAAAACCACATGCTTGGGTTGCAGGAAAAATACAGAGAAATCCGCTGGCACTGAGCCTGTGGGCTAGCTAGCTTCCATAGTGCCGGAAGTGCTGAGGCTACTGTAAATACACTTCAAATCAGACTCACTCACTGCTGGCCAACTTGGCACTTCACAATAATGCCTGGAATTAATCAAATCAAGGAGATATAGAACTAGATTCCCAAAGTAAGGATAAAATACAAGGCTGAAGCCAAGCGGAGGCAGACTTGGAGGCAGCTTGCTGGCGCCTGCTTCGGCAGGCTTACAGAAACTCCCTCTAGAAACCCAAGAACAGCAAGGGCTCCATGGGAACTTCCATGAGTGCAAAAAAGCTGCCAGGACTCTTGATTCATTCTAGAGCAAAACTTCAAGCAATCACAAAATATATTACAATCTGTTATATGATATTTTTATGAAAGAAATCACAAGTTCTATCAAAGCATTTTAAAAGTTACACAAAAAATTAATTTCTTGAAGACAAAAACAATCACAATGAAATGTAAAGTACTGATTACATGATCCGAAGCTCAATATATTTTCCCAGCTCCTAAAGCATGACAATAGCTCAAAGGAATGCTACTTGAGGGTTAAAGGGCTTTATTTCCCTGGCAGAATGTAAAGTTAGAGGCCTGTAATGGTTTCTTTTGTTGCTGTTTTGGTTTTTTTCTCCCCGTGCTGAGGGCATTTTTGCCTTTGCTCCTAACTGCCAGCATGGCTGTGGAAAACGTCTTTTGAAGCTGCTGCCTCCAAAGTACAAAGTCCATTCTGAGTCCTGAAGCCATCAACTTCAGTCCTGAGTTCTTCAGGGAGTTCAATCTAAAAGAATCTATCAGTCTGATGATTTTATAATGTCATTCATTCTTGGACTTAATTATTACACAGTGATTATTCAACAATTAAAATTCAACTTGGGCTGGAGAGATGGCTCAGAGGTTAAGGCACTTGCCTCCAGTGCCTAAGGCCCCGGGTTCAATTCCCCAGGACCCACATAAGCCAGACCCACAAGGTGGTGGCCCTGGTATGCTTGCTCGCTCGCTCTCTCTCTCTCTCTCTCTCTCTCTCTCTCTCTCTCTCTCTCTCTCTCTCTCTCTCTCTCTAATCCCAGCACTCGGGAGGCAGAGGTAGGAGGATCACCATGAGTTCAAGGTCACCCTGAGACTACATAGTGAATTCCAGGTCAGCCTGGACTAGAGCGAGACCGGACCTCGAAAAACCAAAAAAAAAAAATTTAAAAAGTACATATTGCCAGCTATTCAGGAGGCTGAGGTGAAAGGATTACCTAAACCTATTAACTTTGCAGCCATTCAATGAAAATAAAAATGATCGTGAAATGAAAATAAGTGTCACAGACGTGCTAACAGAAATCCTCAAATGCATACACTGAATGAAGAAGCACGAGAGACACAGAATACTGAAGCTCTCCTGTTCGTGTCTGCAACTGCTACAGCCACTGCAAGGTATACAAACTCCATTCTTGCTTCATTTTGGCCTCATCCTGCCATTCCTAAGTGCTCTAGTATAAATGACTGATGCTGGATAGAGCAGACCTCCATCGAGCAAGAAAGCTGCACGCTGAATAAGCCAGAGACAAGAGTTGAGACATGAATTTCCATAACACAATTTCCCCTTTCTTTTGTACAAAAAAACCTATAGTTCAGTTATTTAATTAACAACCTAGTAAAACCTGTATCATTATCCACAATAATGCATAATATTTTGATGTAAAATTCTTTAAAATGTACGGGACTGTACCGAGCCCTAGAACAAATACATCTAATCCAAAACCTGCAAACTGCTCACTTCGGCAGCACATGTACTAAAACTGGAATGATACATAACCTGCGAACAAAAAGAGAAGAAAAAAAAAAAAAACAAAGCCGGGCGTGGTGGCGCACGTCTTTAATCCCAGCACTCGGGAGGCAGAGGTAGGAGGATTGTCATGAGTTCAAGGCCACCCTGAGATTACATACTGAATTCCAGGTCAGCCTGGACTAGAGAGAGAGACCCTACCTCGGAAAAAAAAAAAAGAAAGAAAGAAAGAAAAGAAAAAAACCTTACAAACATGGAGCTAAGTAACAAACAATAGTGAATGACTTACATTTCTGAGCAGACCATTTTCACATGATCAAATATCTTGTGTACAAAAAATAAATAATATATATACATATATATGTACATATATATATATATATATCATGTGTGTGCATACTCCACTACTGTCCAGAAACAAAAGCAGTAAAAGGCAAGTTCCCATCCATAGCTGTAAGAGTTACTGAGGATTAAAGAGCACATCATATTTCAGCTATGGTAACATCCTTCCACATGCTAACATCATGTTTCAGCTATGGTAACATCCTTTCACCTGTTGGGAACAAATCAGGACTTCTGTGAGTCAGTCTGTACCTTCTCTCCAACCTGTTTGCCCATCTCTTCTCATCACACACACACACACACACACACACACACACACACACACACACACACACATTACTGCACTACCGAATGTACACTACCAGGCTGTTTCACGTGTGTAAAAACTTCCTGGGATGTCTCTCTGGCCATCCTTGAGTTCTCTATTCATCTTCCTTTCTCTGAAGCCCTTGCTAACCTTCAAATCTACTAAAATGGACAGTTCACGCCTGAGTATTTCTCCTAACATACCAGCTTCCAACTAAAGCAAAAATATGCCATTTTGTACAAAGCAGTAAGAAAAGGAATAAAACCATTTTAACCAAATATAGTGCAGAACTGGAAAGATGGCTCAGCAGCTAAAGGCACTTGCTTGCAAAGCCTGGCATCCTGGGTTCAATTCTCCAATACTCATGTAAAGTCAACTGTACAAAGTAGCGTATGAATCTGGAGTCCTTCTGCCTCTCTCTCTCCCCTCTCTTTCTCCTCTCTCTCTCTCTCTCTCTCTCTCTCTCTCTCTCTCTCTCTCTCTCTCTCTCTCTCTCTCTCTCTCTCTCTCTCTCTCTGCAAATCAATAATAAAAAAAAATAGTTAAGACTCCCGCAGACTTTTCCAATCAAATCCAGAACACCGGGAAATGGCTCTGCAGCTCCTCCCTGAGGAGTGCTCAGCTCCTGCTTGTCCAGTATGAAGCACAGCAGTGTGCCAGACACTATGAAAACACTAATAAACATATCAGCAACGTTTAACTGGTCAGACCGAAGGAGAGAAATACAAGACAGCCAGGCATGCTGCTACACACCTTTAACCCCAGCCCTTGGGAGGCAGAGGTAGAAAGATTGCTAGGAGTTTGAGGCCAGCCTGGGAGTAGAGATCAAGATCCAGGTCAGCCTGGGCTAAAGTAAGACCCTACTTTGAAAACGACAACAAAAAAGGAAAAGAAAAAAAAAATATATATATATATATATACACACACACACACATATACATATGACAGGAATGACCAATGACAGGAATGAAAAATGAGTTCTCACCTTTATACCAAAAGGCTTAATTTGAAGTTAAAAGAAGAAAAAGATAAATAAAAAGAAGACAAAACGGACAAATCCCTAATAATGTAATAACTTGCCAAAATTATCAAAGGGAGAAGCAGAAAAGATTAACAGCCTCTAAGAATTGAAGAATCAAACTTGTGTTGACCAAGAACCACCAGAACCACTGACATCACGGTTAACTCCTCCCAAATGACATCTCACGGAAGTCATGAAACAGCAAGTCCTTGAAAAGACCAAGTATCACTGATGAAAAACCATAAATTAAAATATAAACCTCTTAGGGCTGAGAGACAACTGCCTGGCAAGCATAAGGACCTCAATTTCACCCACAATAGAAGCAGGCTGTGGTGGCTCGTGATTGTAATCCCAACACAGGGGAGGCAGAAACAAGAGGACCCTTGGGCTCACTAGGCAGCTAGTTTAAACTACTTAGCAAATTCCAGGCCAGTGAGAAACCCTGTCTCCAAAGAAAAAAGATAAGTAACATCTGAAATACCACATCTGTGGTTGTCCTCTGCCCTTCATATGTAAACGCGTATGTGCACACACACGTGCACACACACGTACACACACATACACACACGTACACACACAAATAACGTACATACACATACACACACACACACACAGAATGTAAAAATCCTAAATACAGGCGACCAAGAGAGGATAGGAAGAAATGATGAGCAAAGGGAAGAGGAGGGCAAAAGGGCACATGTGACATGTAAGCAGAAAGAAGGGCAGAGGACTCACAGGGAAAAGGAGTTAGAAGAGATGGGGGAGGAAAAATAACTAAAATAAATTGTGTTTGAAAATGCCATAATAGCAGGACATGGTGGCACATGCCTTTAACACCAGCACTTGGGAGACAGAGTTCAAGGCCACTTTGAGACTACATAGTGAACTCTAGGTCCAGCCTGGGCTACTGCAAGACCCTATCTGGGTGGGGTGGGGGAGAGAAGAGAAAATGCCATAATGATACCTAAATCTCTGTGTTCTAATTCAAAAATAAAATAAAAATAGCAAGTCAAATAATAAATCCAATCATAAAAATAATATATTACTACCAATTTTGGTTTAAATCCAGGAATACAACTTGTCTCAACATTCACTCAAAGTTATTGCGGTGTCAAAGCGAAAGATGGCAAGCATTATCAGACCTAGCAGACAAACGTGAACAACACTAAGTGCCAGGAGACAAACAATTGGAACTCTGATAGCTGCTTACCATACCACTAGCCAGGCTAAGTCAGGATCTACGCTCTGGAATGCTTCAGACTAGAGGTGTTTCACATCCCAGGTCTTTCTGGATTTGGGAAAATTTGCATATACACAGTGAAATATTTTGGAGCTGAGACCAATGTATAAATACAAAAACATTTATATTTCATATGCATCTTACACAAGTGGACTACAGGTAATTTTATGCAATTGTTCGGTGTGCCTGTACTTTGACTATGACCAATCACATGAGGTCAGATGTGGAATTATCCACTTATGCCTTCATGTTAGGGGTCAAGAAGTCTGGGGCTCTGGGCCATTTCAGATTGAAGATTAGGAATGTTTAACATGATTTACCCAAGACAAATGACAGACACACAGTGACCTCCTATGTGACTATTTACAGCAGCTATATCAGTAACTGCCCCAAGATGGAAGGAAGTTTAATATCGATCAACATGAAGAAATAACACCATACCCACAGAATGGAAAATTACTCAGAAGTATTACTAACTACCTATAGTTCCAGCAACAAAGATGACTCTAAAGAGCATTACACTAAATGAGAGGCACCAGAAACCAGGAAGATCAAGTGTAGGATTTCATTCATATGAAATTATAGATGAGGCTAAACTAATCTGAAATGAACCAAAGCTGAAAAGTGAGCTAACTACAAAGCAGAATGACAGAACTATTTGATTTTGAACTTTGTTCTTAAAAAGGTAAATTTTACTGTATATATGGCAATAAATGTTAGAACTAACAAAGTTAATATGATAAAATTCAACAGCTAAATCCAGGCATGGTGGCACATGCCTATAATCCTAGCACTTGGAAGATGAAAGCAGGAGAATCAGGAATTTAAGGCCAGCTTTGGACACATGATGATTCCAAGGGCAGCCTGAAATGTGAAATCCATGAGATTGTGTCTCAAAAAAAAAAACAAAACAATTCAACAACTAATTGGAATTAAAGAAAAAACACCTTAACCAACAAGGAAAAATGGTGACTTCATTAATTTGATACAGATGTCTAGAAAAAGAAAGCTCAGCTGGGGAGATGGCTCAAGGTTAAAGGTGCTTGATTACAAAGCCTGCTGGCCTGGGTTCAATTCCGCTGTACCCACATAAAGCCAAACGCTCAAAGTGGTATTGCATACATCTGGAGTTTGTTTGCAGTGGCAAGAGGTCCTGGTGTGTCCAGGCATCCATATCTCTCTCTCTCTCTCTCTCTCTCTCTCTCTCTCTCTCTCTCTCTCGCTCGCTCGCTCGCTCTCTCTCTCTCTCTCTCTCTCACACACACACACACACACACATACATAGTGAATAAAAATTGTTTGT
>PVHP010036340.1:0-17969 GCA_004024765.1 Zapus hudsonius | reverse complement strand
GCTGAGCTTCATTTTTGTTTTTATCTTATAGCACATTTACAAATTAAATTTATAATCCCCTCAAGAGCATAAAGAATGATAGTAAAAATTTGAAATTCCCAGAAACTGTCTAGATTTGGTATTTATGGATTGGTTTTGTGCTAGGGTTTGAATTCAGGGCTTTTAGCTTGCCAAAATCATATACACTGAGTCACACCCCAAGCACCCTTAGTGATATCAACCTATCTAATTTGAAAGGGAATCAAAATCTGTTCATTTAA
The DNA here is from genome assembly GCA_004024765.1 of Zapus hudsonius. Taxonomy (NCBI): domain Eukaryota; kingdom Metazoa; phylum Chordata; class Mammalia; order Rodentia; family Dipodidae; genus Zapus; species Zapus hudsonius. The sequence continues at coordinate 17,709 of PVHP010036340.1, read as the reverse complement.
ACAATTTTGATATTGACCACGAGTTCTATTCTAATCAATTTTAGAGGAAATAAATATCAGTACTGGGAAATATTTGAGCAACACTTCTCCTTGTCTGTTAATGCTGTATCTATCACATGGAACATTTTACAATGTCTGTAGATTCTTTTGGTTGTCTCAGGAAGGGGTGAGGGAATTTGAACAATCTAGGAGTAGTACAAACAGGAAGGTTGGTAGGAGAAAACTTTCTGCCACAAATTTTATCTAAATATCAATAGTGCTAATGAGAAGAAAAGTTGTGCTTTAGAGAGACCACCATAACCAGTCATAAAAATATAGTGTTTCTCTCACTACATCAGGAAATATATACAATATAATAAAATGATGCATTAATACCATCAATTTCATGCCAATATATTTATATCATACATACAGAAAAATGTCATATATACATATATATCATATACATAAACATATTATACATATATATATATAATACTTCTTTCCAGCTAATTTATATGAGCCTAACTTAATTTTTTGCAATAAATGTCTATAAAATATATTTTAAAAAATTTACCACATCTGCAATGGTTTGCTTTGGAGGATTTCAGCAGAGAATTTGAAATGTTCTTTATATTAGAGATGGTTTTGATTTCCCTGTACAATCAATCTCAAATTCAGTCACAAATTGAATTTTAAATTTGAAAAACTGAAAATGTCAAATGTGTCTTTGATATATTAAATAAACTATATATTCAAAAAAATAGCCCAGAATGTTACTAATTAGTGCCTTCTTGATTTGCATTTGGAATCATAAACTGATACCCATTGAATCATCTTAAATTTGTCTATTTCTCATTCCTAGTTGGGAAAGTAGATAGAACAAATAAAAGGAGAGATTTTCAAGGTCAACAATGTTCAGTGAAGTCCAATGGAAACATCTGTAATTTAGAAGAATTATATGATAAAGTAAAAAGCATCATCACTGTAGATTTTGTCCCAATGATTGCTTTTACTAAGCAGCCATGTTCATTCTGGAATCTGCAATAACTACATCCTATAGGTCAACTGGAAATGTCCTTTAGATAACTTCCAATGAACAGTGGAAATTACTCACCGCTTCCTAAATTGCCTTCTTTCTCAGTTATTATACTGCTAGATATTATTATAAGAGTTTTTGACTATTATGAATATACAGTGAAGCACCGTGAGCTTTGAACAATTGATCACTCTTGAGTCATTCCAGTTTGTTAATCCAATCAATCACTCCTTCGATAATTATTCATTAAGAGATGAGTATGCATAGACTTGCTTCCAGATGCTGTTGATAATGAATAACAACTCAAATTCTGACATTCTTGGATTTGTTAGTGAAAAAGAAGGTAGTAGGCAAAGCTGTATGTGTTCTTTTCGGTTTTATTTTGTTTTATTTTTAAATTATGAACTTTCACCATATTAACATATCAGATATTGATCATATTTATGCATTTATACCCCATTTCTCCAGGCTCTATTTCACTGAGGGTCCTCCTAAGAGGGGTTATTGGTATTCATGCTGGGGTCATGAATGAATCAGTCTGTCTCTGTAGGGAATGGGGGACAGTGCCTCAGTTTACTCCTTGCCTTCCTGTAGCTCTTACAGCCTTTCTGCCTACTCTTCTGCAATGTCCCCAGAGCCTTGGTGAGTGTGTTGCACATATTATGAAAGAAAATTTAGGTGGAAGTGGGAAGATCAAAGGTAGCTATTCTACTCAGTTTTATTCAAGCATCCTTACCTGGAAAGGCTATCCTTCCTTTGGTAGCCCCCATTTCCACGATTCTTGATTGTTGCTCTCTCTGGCTTTTCCAGAGATCCTATATCCCCATAGGCTGAAAGCTCCTTGATCTAAAAAATCGTGAAGACCTTCCAGAGAGGACATTTAAAATGCCATGCGATTTAAGAGAAGTGTCCAATGCTGAGTACATGAAATACAAGTTATCTTTTACTGAGAATTCACCTGTACTTATTTGTATGTATTGGAAAAGTCAGACTATGATTATTTTGTATACATAGAAACATGTCTTCAGGGGCTGGAGAGATGGCTCAGCGGTTAAGGCACTTGCCTCCAGTGCCTAAGGACCCTGGTTCAATTCCCCAGGACCCACATAAGCCAGACCTACAAGGTGGTGGCCCTAGTGTGCTCTCTCTCTCTCTCTCTCTCTCTCTCTCTCTCTCTCTCTCTCTGCTTGAAAATGAATAAATAAAATATTTTTTTAAAAAAAACATGTCTTCAGTTACTGAATATTAGTATGAGATCACCATGCTGAGTATAATTTTGTTTTGTTATTGGTACTGTTGTTATTTTTTTATGTGACCTGAGATCTGGATTCTATCACTGTATAACTTTTGGCATAGTTCTTATACTTCTTCAACCTTTCGTAGAAATACAGTATACATGGTTTCTTTCTGCATCCATAGGCCCAAAATTCTATCTACCCACTCAGTTATTCTTTATTAAAATGTTTTGTCACTTTCTATGATCTTGACTTAACCATGGATTCCCTTCCACCCTTTGCTTACACTTCTGTCTTATTTTCTATTTATAAAAATTCTATTTATAACCTGTCAGTCCTTCAGAATATTATCTTAGCATGGATGCTGATGCCAGCTGCTGACCCATGTACAAGTAGATTGTGTGGGCTGGAAATATGAAAATGTCTACTAAGCATCAGAGCCTGAATTGCATTCAGCGATGCCAAGCATGGCAGGATCAAAGCAGAACACCTAATCCTTCACCACAAATTTGATTTCTGTAAACTTACATTTTTAGTAAAGTTGTCACAGATGTTCCAGTCTCACTACGCATGTTAGAATCTCAGCTAATGTCCAAACAGTCAAAGTTTAACTCGTCCTTGCAAGGACTGTGGAAGGATCTTTATATACTTAGGAGACTGCTATCCTTCCTCCTCCTTTTCAATCTGATACTTAGCTGTATCTCAGTGAAATCACTATTAGTTAATGTAAATATGTGATCCTAGTACAATGGCTTCAAGAGATGTGTTTGGGTGTCAAGTTGTTGACAAGGGTGGATTTATGAGAGTTCATTTTGATTAACAGTAAGACTGAACTAAGAAACATTTATAAGATTTGTAAAGTAAACTTGTGGTTATAACCATGAGAAAAACTAGAGATGATTTGACCATGACAGGCCTGAAATAATGAAATGATTAACCCCTTTATGGATTCTTAATATAATTATACTTTTGGGAGATGGTAAGTTCTAGGAGGTGGGGGGGGGTACATGGAGGAAGTATGTGCCTGTGTTCTACCTCTTTCTGGGCCCCTTCTTGTATTCCCCTTCTCACTGCTCCATCCCAACATGTGCCTAACATGATGGACTAACACCTCTGAAATGGTGATCAGAAAAAAAACCCTTACTTTAAATTGTGTATATCAGGTCTTTGGCCAAGTACTACCACATTCAGTAGCCTGACCCACGTTAACTGAATTCTCCTGTTCTGCTCTTGCAACCCATCACCCTTCACGTGGGACATCTCCCACCCGTGCCCCATGCTCCTTCCTTTCTCAGAGATGATTTTATTTCTCCTGCTTCTCTCTGCAAGACTGATTCTGCTTCACACTAAATGGCACTTTCTCAGAGAGTTTTTTTTATGTTATCACCATTTCTCCATCTCAGTTTAGGTGGAGATCTTCATAAATACAAGACTTTATTACTTTCACATGTGTTTTGACATTATATCTATTTTGTTATATATGTGATTTTCAGATTAATGCCCATGAGAAGATATGATTTTTAAAGAGAAAATAAGTCTATTTTCATCATTGCTTTCTTCATTCAATTTATTAATCTAAGACAATTTATTAATCTAAGAAGGAGTTACAGTAAAATATTCATTAAGTCTTAAGAAAACACTTCAACATTATACTTTAGCCATTTTGAGGGATCTTAATGACCTCAGTTGTCCTTCAGGATCATAAAATGACATCACTATTGCCAGCCTACTGTTCCTGAATTTCTGTGGAAAGACATTCAGATAAGCAGTTATATGATATAAATCTTCATTGCTTTCTTGCACAATGGTCATAATGACTGGCATAATATATGGTTCAGTAAATATTTTGGATTGAATGAATGCATAAATATTTAATAAATATAGATATGTTTCTCATTGTATCAAAAGTATTTCAACTTAAAACAAATTTTTATTTATAATAGTATGTTCTCAATACAGCCTCAATACATTGCAAATAATTTCAAATCATGATGAATCATCTTATGAAATAAGTCATCATATGACTATTTTCTTTCAAGTGTGTTTTGAATTCTACTGTCATACAACTTTGTATTAGGTATAAAATATTATAATGTAGGAAAACACAATTGTTTGAAATATGCCAAGTTTGAGGTATTAGACTGTGTAAATCACAGACTTATGTGAAAATGGCTAGTCACTATAAAGAGAGTTTGTAAAAATATATGTATAAATATTCATATATATATGAGAGAAGGAAAAAATATACAACAGTGGAGTATTTCTAACTGTCCAAGGGCAAGTCTGAGCCTTATAATTTTTTCCCTGTAGCTGAGAGAGCAAGAAAAAGGTCACTAAGTTATTTTAATTAAAGCAATTCATTTGAGGACAAAAGGACAAATTCCGTGGAAAAATAGAGCCCCTAGATTTCAACTTTGCTGTCAGTGATAGGCTCTGCCTCGAGTAGGAAGGGGCAATTCATATTCTAAGCTAAAAGCAAATAACTTTAATTAAGCCTGGCTCATGGGTCCAAGCTTGGGAGACCTTTTTAATGAAAGAGATCACATGGATGAGAAAAATTTTACTCAGAACCTCACCAGGCAACCACCCTCCTCCTCCTTTTGAACTGTCTTTGACAGTTTCTTCAACATATGTGAGGATGAGAGTAGATAAAAGAAAAGCAAATCTGACCTGTGGCATGAAATTTATGAAATCAGAATCAGTAATGATGCTCTGGTACTTTATTGCAATATTCAAGATTTAGAACAAGGCAATTTAAAGCTATACACACTGTAAAACTTCTCTGCTAGATTCATTTACTATATTCTTTTCCCTGCAACAAATCAACTAACAAACAGTCACTGAGTATCAGGCACCAGGCACTGTTCCAGATTTGGGAGTTAGAACAGAATGTCAAGCAGCAAAAGAATTTAGGGTGCATATTATAGTGGATAAAATGACTCAAAGATATGAGAAAAGAATACATTTCTCTGTTACATAATGACAATATGTAGTATAATATGTGATATAAAGTAAAATATGAAGTGACTATAAATCATGAAAAATTGGCAAAACAAATAAAGTATGCTTGAGTTAGGTAGATATTTAAGAAAGAACATCAAATCCATCATGACCTGCACCTCCGGATTTTGATAATCAGAAATCCCTAAGTACTAATTCAGTTCTTCTTTTGCTCTTTAGCCTTGAACTGATCTCGCAATCTAAGTATTCTCAATTTTAACATGTTTGTGTTTTATTTGGGATGTAGATACAATCTTCAAAAGAGTAACTCCACGTTCAGTTAATGTCTCTGAAACTTTCTCAGCAACAACCAAAAAAAAAACCTGATCACCAACAAAAACCTGATCACCAACAGAACCAACCGATAGGAAAATAAGCTGAAGTCATGGGATCATTCAATGTAAATAATATTATGAAATGATATCTAATGTAGTAAGGTATTCATATTTATACAACAATGTCATGGGCTGGAAAGATGGCTCAACCTTTAAAGGGACTTTCTTGAAAGCCTGACATTATGGGTTCCCTTCCCCAGGACCCACATAAAGCCAGATGCACAAAATGATGCATGCTCTGGAGTTCACTTTCAGTGGTAAGAGGCCCTGGTACACCCAATTATTCTTTCTTTCTCTCTCTCTCTCTCTCTCTCTCTCTCTCTCTCTCTCTCTCTCTCTCTCTCTCTCATAATGAGTAAATAAAATGTTAAAATAATGTCATGTTTTTATTATATAAGATGTTCTGGCATATATCACCATGGCCCATGCACAGCCCACTGAAGCCTTGAAGTTCTCTGGAAGCCTGCACATCCTGACCACCCCATGCAAAATTTCATACCATTAAAAGACCCACCATTTTCCCCAGGGTTTGTAACAGTTGACTTGAAGCTGGGGACTCCAGGGTCCAATTCAGTATCTGCTAGTTCTTGGTAGGGCATGGTTCTTTTCTCTAGCATATAGGAATGTTGATAACTGCTTCAGCTTCTAGATAGAGTACTTAAATATTTTAAGACTTTTAAATTTGATCAGCTATGTACATTTTAAGGTCATTTGAATAGGGCTTTTGAGTATAATTTCAAAATATCGTGGTCATATTTGAACAAAAAATTATAGCCCTAATTTCACAAACAGAAAATACATAAAAGGAGCTTGCCCTGAATGAAGTTCATGAATATTCATCAATCAATTTGAATAGAGAAGATTGTAGAGGATTTCAAACTTTTTCTATATGTTTATCATTTTTTAAGATTAATACATGCTGCCATGCTATTAAAAACAAATACCTGGTTAAATTGTATGCTGTGGTACATCTTTTTAATTGAAGTAAATTGATTGATTCTCTGATTAATCATATGAATGTCAACAATTGATAAAGCAGAAATTATAATTTCCATGTGTCAACATTAAACCCATAAAATCTTGGTAACAGCTGGCACAGTTGTCTCAAAATGTTAGAATACTGGATAAATATGTACTTAAGAAGCCAGAGCATGGCATCCTTACCAGATCTAAATGTTACAACAGTTCTAACATGCTTTCAATTAAATAAAAATTAAAGCTCAGAAAATGTCACAAAAGGGTAACCTAATATTTAATCATTAGTGTGCTTATGCAAAGGGATCTTTGCAATCATACATTCATACTATCAGGTACTTTCCAAGACGCATGAAACGAAGTTTTAAGATAATGTTTGGATAAACTTCAGGGAATATTCTAAGTATTCTCTTCCCTGTAGCCATACTCTACTAACTTTGATTCTGATGCAGTGCTGAGAAGTCTTTGCACTCTAACTCTTTATTACTTCAACAGTCAACATATATCTCAGTTATCATAGCAAGCCAAGTTCATGTTCCTGATCATGAAAGATCGTCTTACATGAGTTATTACAAAAATTCAGTGGTGAATTCATAAATCTCTTCCAACTGGATAAGGCAGGTTCACTGTGTCTATCCATATGAAAAAGATGCTTTAAGCAGTCGTCATTTGCGAAGTGTTAAGTTCACCCTTCTATGTAAAGTTGAAGAGGCTAATTCTGTCTTCTTCACCGGTGAATGTAGAACTTTTAGGGCTTTCCATATGAAGAATCTTGAATGAGAGAGTGACATTATCATTTCATGTTAGAAGCATAGTTGTCTCCTCACAAAAAAAACCTATCCAGCCATCCAAATGATTCTTGTTCACTACTTATAGTTTCATTATCTAAATTATATACCTCTTATCATAACTCTCATTTGCCATCCCTTCATGTATTTAAAACAAAAATAAAAAAAATTCACATATGTCATTTGCAGTGTTTCCAGGTAGTACAAGGCCATCTATACCTATTAAACAAATCATGCTTGTGGAGTATTTAAGAGAATAGAAAAACTATTCTGTGCAGAATTTTTTATTTATTTTTATTTATCTATGAGAGAGAGAGAGAGAGTGAGAAAGAGAGAATGGAGGGAATGGGAATAGGAGTGGGTTGACCAGGGACTCTTGCCACTGCAAACAAACTGCAGACTCATGTACCAGTGTGTGCACTTGGTTTACATGGGTACGGGGGTATTGAACCTGGCCTATCTAGCTTTATAAGTGATTGCTTTGAACCACTGAGACATCAAACTATTCTGAAAAAAAATCCTTTTAAAATGTAGTAGCAAGACCTATATCGATCTCCATATATGGCAAAATCTCAATGGTAAGATGTTTTGTATTAATTTGCTGCAATCCACTATGTTTATTTCCACTAAAAATTATATTTGAGAGATGAGAACTCCAATAATCTTAGAAATCAGCTAACTTGATACCAGAATACTGATAGAACTAATTTGGCCAAAAGTGCATTTCCATTTCTTCAAAAGCTTTTACTTATTTATATTTATATGATAGTTATTTTAACTGTTATGATAAGCACATATAAATTGTGGATACAGTGTGGCTTCTCAATACATGCAACATGAATAATGATCCAATCATTATGGTCATTTCTGTTACTTTAGACATACAATGAGTTTATTTTGGGAACACTGAAAATCCTTCATTCTAGCTATATGGACCTATTCAATTAATTATTGTCAATGATACTTATCTTACAAAACCTAGATGCTATAAGTTGGATACTCTCACAAAGAACGTAGGTGAATAACTATAACTGTATTTATATTGGTGGGAAGCACAAACTCAGAGTAATACTGTAAACTCTTGCTCTTGGCATGATTGTAGGTTTACTATATCAAACAAGGAGAGAGAGAGAAAAAAAATGATTCACACTGAGGGTTGTACCCAGGAACTTGTATATTTTTTCAACATAATGATAAATTACATCAAAAATTATTTATATCCCTTTTTACTCCCCAAAAAATAAAAAATGAGATCTCAGTTTTGAATCGCTAACATCCTGAAAAAACAGAACTTACTATGTTATTTCATTTATTAAATTAGGTTAATTACTCTTTCCATAGCCAAATTGGTTAACATGTGTCATTTACATGAAAATCAGGTTAACAATAAAAAATTTGGACATCTGTTGACATAAAATACAGAGCTCTCTTGATTGTGGTATCTAATGCTTCAGATTATTTTTCCATACTCAGAATTATTAGGATGATTAGATTTTTTTAATATTTAAAGTCATAGATGAATTTTTCACCTCTTCTTAACTTTAGGGACTTTTTAAACACAGTGAAGAGCTTGTGGGAGTCCCAATTAGAGCCAATTATAGTTTGATTGACTTTGGCATTTAAACACCTAGAAGAGGTTATTCTTTTATAAAGAAAAATAACTCCAAGTCTCATGCCTATCATATTAAAGACTTTCACTTTGATCATAGAAAATAACCATGCTGTGTGACAGGATAGAATAATTAAAATGTATACCATTGAAAAACGGCATGCAAGTATCTGACTATAAGATGAAATTTATAAAGAGAGAAAGGAAGACAGAAAATGTTAATTTAATGAAAATGCTTTTGCCTAGTATATGGTTACTTGCTTCTCAATGTACAGATGGCACTATATATATATATATATATATATATATATATATATATATATATATAATGATACTGAACATGATTCTTTAATACCATTTTGATACAGAAATCATACACATTTAGTAGAAATCATTCTTTGAATTTTGATCTCTAACCAGGTTAGGGATGAATAGTAAGAGATTTCCCAACAATAAAAGTCATTATGGACAATAAATATATATTAAAAAAAAGAGAAAAAAAAGTGTCTTCAGCTTAAGCAAGAGATTCTTAGTGTATGTATTGTGTGTCCTAAGATATGGTGATTGTCACATTGGATAAATTGTTTAAAACTTCTGACATTTCAACTAATGATGTGTTTTTGGGGACATACACCAATAAAAAGAAAGATCTTATCAATCTGTAGGTTGTTGAAAGTATTCTTATATTGTATTGCAAGATTTTACTTTGCCTGAATTTACCATTTTGTAAGTTTTCCCTCTTAAATATCTTTAATTGTTTTTGTCTTTCCTATCAGAAATTTAATTTTTTAAAAATATCATTTTAAATGTGTGTATGAGTTTGTACTTTGTGGTGTGAATGGAGTATGCACATGCATGTGTCCTTATGACGCCCACTTTGCCTGCAGTGTGTGTGGGGGGGTCACCCACCCATGGTGACCAAAGTGAAATATCTCATGGCCCTCCAAGTTGTTCTTCTTCTGGTCTTGTTTGGAGCTGGAGTCTCCTTTTCCTGATTCTGGAACTTACAAAGTTCCAAGGACTTGCCATAGGTTGTTATTTCAATTGAAAGGAGAAAAAAAAAACATTTGCTGAATTGTGAGAAGTAAGATTTAAGATATTTTTGAAAATACAAAAAATTGAGGAAAATAGAAGATCATCTCAGGAGCCATTTATGGAAGCAGAAGAGCCAAATTTGAAGTTGAGATGGTGCACATCTACTGTGACAGGTCTTTGAACATTAAAGGAGCTCCAATATTGATCAAGATTTAACTTGGACATTTTCTCTTTGAATTGCTCTCTTCATCATTTCCATCATGGCCTCGATCATTACTGCTCAAAACTATAGTGAAGGCTGTCAGTTTCTGAAGCAAGGACTCTCAACTACGTTAAATGTTGCATAAAGAAACATTTGACTCAACAAACTAGTTAGTCTAAGATATCAGATCTTGTATTATGATGCTGTGTCTTATGCCACTACTGATGCTTGAATAATTATCATAGGTTATCTCCATGCTGTGCTTTTTCCTCAGAATTTAACATTAATATCACATTTAATAGCAGCTGATCTACTTTTTACCCTTACCCTTATACTATACATAGTCTTTATGAAGTCAAGATATTCTGCCCATCCATCCATGATTATGATACAGTACTTAAAATAGTACATACATAATCCTTAATAAAAATATTACTTAAAAGGCTGTGAGATGACTCAACAGTTAAAGGTGTTTGCTTGCAAAACCTGCCAGCCAGGTTTCATTACCCAGTACTCACCTAAATCCAGATGCACAAAAAGCTGTATGCATCTGGAGTTTGTTTGCAATGAAAAGAGGCCAAGGCATTCCCATTCTCTTTCTGTCTCTATTTCTCTGCTTGAAAATAAATTAATAAAATACTTTTAAAATATTACTTGAATTACTGAAAAAACTAAAGCACCCATCTCAAAAGAGGACATATTTTGATTAAGAACTAAATTGTTTTAAAAATAATTATAGTTGAATTAAATATAACATGAAGCAATCCTTGGGAAATAAGGAGTTCTCAATTAGTGTAAATTTTCTCACTCAAGTTCTTAGAAAGTATATTCTAGTGCACTCAAGAACAGGAAAGCTATACCTGGATCCAAACATCAGGATATGCTTGCAGCAGATGCTTGTTTTAAAAGTTATTTCTTTACTTTGTATTGCTCACTTGTTTTTCTCTGACTCTGGGCAAATTACATATACCTGTACATATGCATAAACCACACAAACACATTTCTCTATTCTCCATCACTTATTTGCTTTTATTAAAATCATTTTATAAATATATATGTGTGTGCACATATAGATTATTTATTTATTTGAGAAAAAGGACAGAGAGTGTGGTATTTACTTAATTGAGAAAGAGGACAGAGCGAGAAAATGGGTGCTCCAAGCCTCTAACTGCAAATGAACTGCAGACACATGTTCCACCTTGTGCATCTGGATTTACACGGGTCCTGGGGAATCAAACCTGGTTCTTAGGCTTTGCAGGAATGTGCCTTCTCTCCAGTTCCCATTCATTATAATTTTATAGACTTTTCCAAAATTCATTTTATGTATCATACAAATGCTGTAATTTTAAAGTATGTGTGCCTTTGGCTTAATTATTTTAAAACATTCCATAACTTTTATGCAACATAATAAATGTGGACTTCATTTGCTTCTAGGGAAAAATTTTGAATTTTGCATGCATTCATAACGAAGCAAAGTACAAAGTAATTAGCACTTCTCAGTGCTTTCTGATAAGTGCAGCCATAACATAGTAATTAAGCCCTCAAAATCCACAGAAGAAGATACAAGAAATTAGTGTCTTTAAACTCTATATTAAAATTTGAAAATTTGTATTAAGAGTCTATACAATCTGTAGTTGGGTAAGGTGTAAGTAAGGTGTATAAGAAAGTTCAACTGAGTTCAAATTTTTAATTAGAGAACCTGCAATTATGCAGTACCAAATGATTGTTTAAAGTGTATAATTTTGTGTTGAATGATTTTTACCATTTATTGCTAATTAAATGTGGAACTAAAGAAATATGTGTTGCAATTTAACCTGTGTAAACTGTCCCCTACAGTATCAACAATACTTATAATTTTCAATGCATGATAAGGAGTTTTTACCTGTAGATGTATAAATTATATTTAATTAGGTAATTTCAAGTACTTAATCTTACTAAAAATGTTACACTGTGTAAGGTTTTCTGTATTATTGTTTGGATACAATTTGTGGTTATATCTACCAAATAGTACCAAAAAGATATAGTGGAAAAAGTAAAATTTACTACTACTATAATGATAATACAATCTTCACTTATGAATTTAATTTCAATAGGACATGACAAAGGACCAAATGACAGACTCCTCATTTAACCACTTATGTTGTCATGACTCGTGCACTGATCAAGAGATTATTGTGTAATAGATGTATTTTTTATCTATTCTCTGTGTGTTTGTGTATGTGTGTATGGTTGTGGGTGTGGGTGTGTAGTACATTTTTGTGTTTCTGGTGTGGTATGCATGTAAGTGTGCAAATGTATGCTTTCCATGTGCATTCAAGCAGAGACCAGCAGGGAACATCTGATGTCCTCTTCACTCTATTTCTTTCTTCAAACTGTGGCTGTTGTCTGGCAGATTCCCAGTGATTCTCTCGTCTATACCCACCATAGGTAGAATGGGGTTACAGGCATGTATACACTGACACCCAGCTTTTTTTATGGGTTCTGGGAAATTGAGCATGGCCATTCTCTGGTCTGAGAAGCCCCCATGCTCAAGTGGCAAGTATTTTTAACCACTGAGCCATCACCCAAACCCAAATCTGATTTCTTTTTTTTATTGGAAATTCTACCTCATCTCAGTTGCTTAAACTGGAATATCTTGAATTACAGGCACACTCGACAAGTAACTTGAGGGACAGGTGAGAATGATGGAAGGGTTAGAGAGGAGGGGAACAGGTAGGTGGGAGTAGAAATTCACAAAACCAAATTCAAATTGGTACCATAGAAACCTTCCTCCTGGATATATGATGGAAAGATAAAACCCTCAATATAAGCATGGGGGGATTGTCTGGTAAGAAGAGCCCTGGAGAGGGGATTAAGCCTAATCCAAAAACATTCACCTTTTCCTTGTCACTCCCAGTGCCAGGAATTGGTTACAACTCACATCCAGCTGTTGGTCAGAGAGAGCAATGTGGTCCCCAAAACAAGACAGGCTTTTGTCAAAGCACTTGATTACCTACCTGAAGTAAACAGTAAGGCCATATTGCTGAAGACACCACAGGCTGCTGACACAGAACATGGACAACCGGCTGGAATCTGTAAGGAAGCCAGTTCCCAGATGGTGAGCCAGTGTTGAGCTGAAAAACACTACAGGTGTTACAGGGGAAAAATGGCCAACATTGTGGTGAACAACCTGGGGACATGTTTATACAAAAGCAGACAGCCTGACAAGATGTACACCCCTAAACAATAATGGCACAAAGCCTTGGTGAGTGACAAATGGCTCTCTAATTGGCTAAGATATCCGCTCAGTGGAAAGAAACCCATTCCTGGAACAGGAAAGTCAGAATCCTATGGAGACCAAGATAATGGACTTCAGTGAGACACGCCCACTAGTCTTTGGCCAAAAGTAAGACTGAACCCATCAATGGGGGGGTGAGGAATGGGATGGTGGGGGGAATTAAACAATAAACTAAACCAATAATGAATGAAAACCATAAAACCTTACTTTCATACATTAAGCTCTGTCATAGTCAGCCACACACCGCTGGGATGAATCTTCAAACCAGGCACAATTTGGGGGAGGAAAGTATTTATTGATACTACAGATTAAATGGTAGTTCCATAATAGCAAAAGAGGCTGTCCCTCTTTCACAGGTATAAGCAGAGAGAGAAACCCATCACCAACACCATACACACACTAGCAAACAGGCAGGAGAGCAAAGAGAGAATTCTTTCACCTTTATATAGCCCTAGGGTGCAGTCTTGCAATTCTATCCCAGACTTAATGGCTTCCTAAGTCTCTGGAATTTTCTTCCTGCACTGCCCACACAGGAAAGGATGTTTACTTCTACTTCCTTTGAGCTTCTTTACATCCTGCCCCCTACTGAATGGCTGCCTTCCTGTGAACATCCTCAGAGACCCACCAAAGATTACTTGAAAGGTCAAGTTGACATCAAAACTTCACCATCACAAGCTCTCAAGGAAACTGTGGGCATCATCTGTTAAGAGGGGCCATGATTAGAACTGGAGAAAGCCTAACCCCATGACCAATTTATCAGACCTCCAACTCCCTAGACTAGTCATTGGTTCTTTCCCACACTGAATTGTTGATCAGAGACCAAGAAGGCCCCCCAAACAAGACAGGCTTCTGACAAAACTGTTGCATACCTATTCCAGGCCAAAGGTAAGACCCTATTGATGAAGAAACCACAGAAAGTCAACCCAAAACACCTCGAGACCCTGTGAGATCCAGAATGGTAAACAGCTCCCAGATGGTAGCATGTGTTGTGCTGGTAGGTGCTAGATGAGCTGCCAGGGGAAACTAGTCAATGATATTTGGAAAAAGGAGAGACCACTGATATACAATTCAGACTGGTGTCATGAGAATGCTGAAAACACTGCTTTATGTTAGAGATCAGCCAGTCAAGAAATGATCACCTGTGAAATAGTGGTGTCAAAACCCAGGTGGGTAATCCAAAGCTTTCAAATCAACTAATAGATCCAGTGACAAGGAACCCTAAACTGGAATTGGAATCCAGGACAAAATCTTATAGGGATAAAAAACTGGGGCTCTAAGGGATGTCCCACTACCAGAGACTTACAGAGAGGCTACACCTAATAGAATCTTACCAAATTAGCAATGTGTGTCTCATTTAAACTATACTGATCTCACTCTCCAATGGAGATTCTGTTTGTATTTGTCACAAGGCAGTGAGAGAGCCATGGTCAATCCAAGTCCACCAACAAGACATAGGATGATGGCTGACATCCTGGGAAGTGATGAACCACCCCTGGCCTATCATGTAGGCCCAAATAAAACCTATGAAGAAGTGGTGGGGTAAACAAGAGACCTATCACCATAGCAAGTCAGATAACCCAGGATAGGTCAATGAGACAGACACCAACTATATACAACACAACCCAAAACAGAAATACAGAGACACTTAAGATCTCAGAAATAAAGCAGACTTAAAACACACCCACCATGACTCAGGGAACTGAGTGGAAGAGGGGGTGGAAAGACTGTAAGAGCCATGGTGGGGGAGAATATCCAGAGACATTGCCTCCCTCAGCAACAATACACAAAGAGGGGAAAAATTAGCTATCTCATACAATTCATAAACCCCTATTCCATGGACTGATCCAGTATGCCCAATGAGGAGAATACCCAGTGGATTGGGGACAGGGAGGAGGGAAATGGGGTTACCATCATAAGATTTGCTCATACAATGTATCTAATTATGGATAATAAAGATAGTAAAAACTCTCTAAATTAATATTACCTATCCCTTCCACCTATCTCACGGTCTGCTGGAAAAATCTGTTTTTCTTTGTCAGAAAGTGGCAAGAAACAAGGAAAACCAAAATCTCTCAACAGGACAAGAATAGATAGCTGACTCGCTGACAAGAGATAAGCCACAACTCACACATCAGCAAAGGACCAGGTGAAACCACAGAGGAATTCACAAGTTGAGCAAGAGTGCTGCTTCTACAGTGAGTCTGACAACCTATGCCAGGGTGGTGGACACAGACACTGAGGACACTCAAAATGCACCAAAGCAGAAATCCAGAAGCTGCTAAGAGCTTAACACTAAAGAAGACTTAAAACACTCCCACTAAGGCTCAGGGAACATCGTGGAAGAGGGACAGGAAGAAAGTAAGACCCCAAGGTGGGAGGGAATAAGCAGATGCATTGCCCCCCACACACACCCCATAACTGACTCCTGTTCTTACAACTCATAATCCACAACTCCATGGTGAATACCAACATTTGCAGTAAGGAGCACAAGTCCATGGTGAATACCAGCAATTCCAGTAAGGAAGGTCCTCAGCTGAGTGGGGTAGGGAGGAGGAAAATAATGGCATTAACAGATAATATATCCATACACAGTTTCTACTTAATATAAAAATGAAATATGTATTTTGATGAAATAAATAAGATAGGAGTCTAAATTGTAGCATAATGAAATTATGTTAGTATGATAAAATTAGTACTTGAAATATTTTTCACAAACTGTATAAAACATTGTGATATGAGTGTAATGCTTTTTCAGAAAGTTATTTTTGACTTTGTGGCCTTTAATGATATGTTTTGGTTTCTGTTTCTTATCATATATACAGCATATATTGATAACACCTGACTTTTAGTGGTAAAAAAAATATTTCATAAAATTGTATTGCAGGGCTCAGTGGTTAAATTTATTTGCTTGCAAAGTCTTATAGCCAGAGTTCAGTTCCCAGCACCCATATAAACCCAGATGTGAAATGTGGGGCAACCATCTGAGGTTCATTTAACATAGCAAGGGCACCCCCACACCCACTACCCCCACCCCACCCCACCCACACACTCACATGCAAATAAATAAAATGTTTTTAAAAATGTATTGCTCACTCTCTTGGCTGAAAAATATTTCATTAGATGTTGAATAAAAATAGAGAATATTAGATATTTTAGTAAGACATGATAATTCATCTACTACCCTAACTGAAGCCTGGTATATATCTGCACGTCACAAATGAGAATGAGGAGAGCCTGTCTTCAAACTGATAATAGGGAACTGAGCATCTTAACAGAATTCTAAACTTTAGGTTGTAATAGTGATAACTAAATCAGACAAACTTTATGTATATTTAATGCTATACTTTTTACCGGGCACATGTGTTTGTATAAATGTATATGTATAATCAGAGAATATCATAACGTTTTAGGAACTTGGTTGTTTGAGCAATTTCTAATTGGACCCTCACCCAATTAAATTGGAGAAAACATAGCCAATTGGGGGATGGCAGGGGGTATTAACAAATATTTCAGAGGGGATTTCTGGCAATCCATTTCTATGGAATATAGAAAAGGTCAATACAATGCAGCATGATCTCTAATTCTTGGAAAAAATGAGGCATTAAAATTCTGATGCCTCCTTCAAGGATGTAATGGGAACATAACACAAATTGAACCCTATCATTTTGACAGTGATAGTAATGAGAATAGGAAATGAAATAAACTTAATGATACTGCAAGTGACTTTTTTTTATTTCAATATTTGTGAATTTCCTGTCAGCATTGTGAAATAAAACCTTAATACACACATAAATACTAAATCCTTTACAATAAAATATGCCAGAAGAGAATAGATTTACAGGATTATTTAAATATTTTAAAACATTTGTGACACTTAAAATACTTTAAAACGTAATTGCATAAAGTTAGATCCCTGGGAGACCTCTGTTTCTGGTAATGGTTATTCTCAGTCCATGGAGAGAAATAGTTTTAAAAGTTTCACATTAAACACAAAGGTGCACTGTGGTCCATAAACCAGGGAATATCACAAAAATATTTAATAGCAGTTGAAATACTTAAATGAAGACAGAGAAGATGGTCACTGCAACAGATTTATATTATTATATTTTTATTAATCTCTAGGCATAGCACCCAGCTCAGAGCTGTAGTTTGCCTAAAGTGGGCAGTTCTCAGCACTGAACTGGTATAATTCTGTGAAGACACAAGCATCTTGGATGTTTAGGGATATTGAAAAT
>PVHP010036339.1:0-17982 GCA_004024765.1 Zapus hudsonius | reverse complement strand
GTGCTGGAAATGTCAAAAGTTAAAAAATATATATGAATGAAATGAAAACAGTGTTGATTACATTATTGCTCTGTAACAGGCTGGCAGAGTAGGACCCTTTGAGCCTTTTCAACTAGAAAAAAATGGAGAGGAGAGGAGAGGAGAGGAGAGAGAGAGAGAGAGAGAGAGAGAGAGAGAGAGAGAGAGAGAGCTTTATCATTTAGGTTAAAATTCTAATTGCTAGAAGATTTTTCCTGAAATGAACAAAAAAATATAAAATTAAATTTTAAAGTGTCAAGAATAGAATCAGGAAAGAAGAAAGGAAAGAAAGATAAAAAGATGTTATGAAGTTGAGAAAAGAAACAGCATGGGAAAGGGATGAGAGGGAAAAAGAGGAAGGAAGGAATGAGGGAGGAAAGGAAGGAAGGAAGGAAAGAAAGAAGGAAGGAAGGAGGGAGGAAGGAGGGAGGAAGGAAGGAGGCAGGGAGGAGGGAACTTGAGGTTGTCATTTGTGGGTTTCTTGTATTACTGAGACGCCATCGCCATTTTAGCATCTACTCATATTTATTCACTTGCCATTACAGTAATAGAGCTTTTGCAGCAAAATATCCTTCTTGTATTGATAGGCAAGGAATCACTTTCAGGAAGGAAATCAACTGGTTGTTTGGGCATTGATGGAGAGTAAGATCTAAACTTTCCGTTAATAATAAGTGAAGTTTCATAATTGACATGCCTTGGAGTAATCATTTTCTCAACCATTGTTCTTGTAAACTCTCCCTAACACCCCACTTTTCCTTCAGGTGTTATTGTCTGTTTGAATTATGCTACATATTTTCAGGATTAAAAAATGAGGTAAGGTAATTTCTACATAGTCCCCTGAGCCTGTACTAACTCAAATCTCCAAGTGTTTCCTAATCACTAATAATAGCTTGAGTAAAATAAAAATAGAAATCTTACCTTTATTATTTGATTCTCACATAAATCACAAATAATAAATTATACATGACATGAAAACATTTATTAATCATATTTGAATAAGTGGGTAGAAATAGAATATGAAGGGGCTGTGAAGATGGCTCAGTAGGGCTGGAGAGATGGCTCAGAGGTTAAGGCACTTGCCTCCAGTGCCTAAGGCCCCCGGTTCAATTCCTCAGGACCCACATAAGCCAGACCCACAAGGTGGTGGCCCTGGTGCTCTCTCTCTCTCTCTCTCTCTCTCTCTCTCTCTCTCTCTGTATCTATCTGCTTGAAAATGAATAAATAAAATGTTTTAAAAAAAGATGGCTCAGTGAATAACAGCTCCTACTACACATCAATCATGTAAAAAGCTGTGTATGTCTGTGCTTGCCTGGAATCCTAGCACTGAGTGGGGCAGAGCTAGGAGGATGCTTGGATCTCACTGACCATCCAGTTGGAATGAAAATATCAGCCTCAGGTCCAGGGAAAGACTCAGCAATGTGGAAAAGAAAGCAATAAAGGATGCCCTGACATATTCCCTTGACTTCTGCTCACATGGGCACGGGGTGCACATATCTACACACACACACACACACACACACACACACACACACACACACCCCTGAAGAGTATTGACTAATAGTCATTACTATTCAGAAATAGAACGTAAAATTAAAATTGGAATTATTATGGCATTTCCTGTTCTGTATGTGTATTTGTGTGTGTGTGTGTATGGGTGTGGGTGTGTGTAGGTGTGCATGTGTGTGTGCAGAGGCCACAGGAGTTGATGCCAGGTATCTTCCTTGATCACTCACCACTTTATTTTACAGAGACCGGGTTCTCTCACTCTGAAATCAGAGCTCACAGCTGAAGTCTACCAACTTTCGCTGGTGATCTGCTTTCAGAGTGCTGGGATTACAGGTGTGCAGCCACACTCACCTGGCATGTATGTGGGTACTGAGGATCTAAATCCCCTCCTCATGCTTGTGTGGCAAATGTTTTACTCACCCATCCATCTTCCCAGCCCCTTACAGTTCTGTTACACTTGCCTATTAAACAGAGGGGACCAGTTTCATCTATGAGCTTTCTCAGGTATCCCCTTTAAGGGTTAAACCCAAGGATGAACAAATGCTAGTTGTAACCTCACCATCAGCACCCAAATTCCAGATGTCTCCCCTCCTGTAAATGCCAAAGCTAAATACCGATTTTGCTATAACACAAGGCTATTTAAAATATATTTTATTGGAGCTCAATGGTTAAGATGGTTGCCTCCAGAGCCTAAGGCACTTCTCTGCAAAGCCCAATGACCAGGGTCCAATTCCCCAGTACCCACATAAGCCAGATGCATTAAGTGGTGCATGCATCTGGAGTTCATTTGCAGGGGCTAGAGGCCATGGTGTGCCCCAACATACCACACCCTCTCTCTGTATCTCTCTGCTTACAAATAAAATAAAACATTTAAAAACTGTACTTTAAAACTATTTTATTTATTTGCAGAGATTGTGTTAGTCAGGGTTCTCTAGAGGAACAGAACCAACAGAATGAACTGTAGTAAAAAGGGGGGATTTATTGGATTAACTCACAGAAGTCCCACAATAGCAGTCTACAAGCCCAGAAGTCAAGGAACTTGTAGTCCATGTGGCTGGAGGCCTCAGTAGTCCCAATCTAGCACTGAAGGCCTGAAGGCTTCCTGGGGAGCCACTGGTCTTCAGACCAGGCTGGAAGTCTGAGGAAACTTCATTCCAATGCGGACAAAGGGATGCACAACAATCACCAGCAGCCAGGGAGGCAGGGGAAGAGAGAGATTTTTCTCTTCCTTCACATACACATAGGGTGATGTCTTCCAACCCTATCCCAGACTTGTTGACTTTCTGAGTCTTCTGGAATTTCATTCCTGCACTGCCTTCTCAGGAAGGGATATTTATTTCTAGACAGGGCTGCTGTCCTGTAAACAACCTCAGAGAGCCACCCAAGATTACTAAAAAGGTCAAATTGACAACAAAATCTAACCATCAGAGAGAGAGAGAGAGACAGAGACAGAGACAGAGACAGAAAGACAGAGAGACAGACAGAGACAGAGGCAGAGAGACTGGGCATGCCAGCACATGAAGCCCCTGCAAATAAACTCCAGATGCATGTGCCACTTTGTGAGTTCGGCTTTATGTATGTACTGGAAAATTATACCCAGGTTTTTAGGTTTTGCAGTGAGGCATTTCACCAGCCTCAAAGGCTATTTATTTATTTATTGGTTTTTCAAGGTAGGGTCTTGATCTAGCCAAGGCTGACCTGGAATTCACTATGTAGTCTCAGGGTGGCCTCAAACTCACTGAGATCCTCTTACCTCTGCCTCTTGAGTGTTGGGATTAAAGGCTATTTTTTTTAATCTGTACGTATTTATCTCCTTCACTGATCTTTAATCCCTTTTATCCACCTTTAACTAGTTACCCATTTATGGCACCACACTATTTTGACATAGTGATTAAACCCTCAACAGTTCGTCCAGCATTAATGTACCTGGAGTTACCAGTTTTTCTTCCTTAAATGTTTTACTAATTCTTAGTAAAGTCTTCCAATTCCTTTTAGATTTTCCTGTTGGGAAAAGAGAAATCAATTCTCTGCCAGAAGCATTCCATATTGGATACTAAACAGAGCCAGGTAACAGCTGTCCAATCTAAACTTTGGTGGATAATTAGCACATCCAATATCCAAAAGAAACAGGTAATTGTTGTGATTCATGAATTTGTTGCCAAGGTAGATATTTTACAGCTCCTGAGTCTTTCCCTGAAGAGAGAAGCTACCTAGAGCTTTGAGCAGTAAAGTGCTGTTTTCTTCCCATTTAAAGAAAATTGCTGTTTACTTTGGGGATGTTCTTGGCATTCAGCTATTTTTTTTATTTCTTCATTTTTTTTCTTGATATGATGTTCAGGAAATTCACAAAGAGAAATTCTGCAGGAGCGAAACTCGAGCTGTACCCTTTTTTCTCTGTCCTAATGGGTACAGCTGTGGTCTGTGACATGATATTTTAGAGCTCACAAAACATGTGTAATTGATGCACAGGCTTTAGCTGTTACTATCCAGGCCTTATAGCCAAGGGCATTGAGGTTTATCAATTTCTATAGTAGCACTCAATGAGAACAAGGTATGGATCTGTGACGGTTAAGTTTTGTTGTCAACTTGATATTTTTAGTCATCTTGGGTGGGTCTCTGAGGTTGATCACAGGAAGGCACCCTTCTCAGTAAGGGGCATCATGTAAGGAGAGCTAGAAACAAACATCCCTTCCTGGGAGGGCAGTGGAGGAAGGAAATTTCCAGAGACTCAGGAAGTCAAGTCTGGAAAAGGCTTGTACGACTGTGTCCTAAGGCTATGTAAAGGGAGAAAATCTCTCTTCTCCCTGTTGTTCTGTTGCTATGTGTGTGTGGTGTTGGTGATGGCTTCTCTCTCTCTGC
This sequence comes from Zapus hudsonius, assembly GCA_004024765.1. Taxonomy (NCBI): domain Eukaryota; kingdom Metazoa; phylum Chordata; class Mammalia; order Rodentia; family Dipodidae; genus Zapus; species Zapus hudsonius. Next base: position 13,599 of record PVHP010036339.1, on the reverse strand, counting down.
TTGGACCTGTGAAAGGGGGGCAGCCTCTTTCACCATTATGGAACTTCTCTTGGATCTGTGGCTTCGATAAATCATTTCCTCCCATAAACTGTGCCTGGTTTGGAGGTTCATCCCAGGGGCATGTGAGCTGATTATGACAGGATAGGAGAGTGTAGGCCACTGTGTTCACTCTGTTAACTCTCAGTATTTTCCGGAGAAGCAAGACATTTCCATGACCAGAGTTTACTTCCCTCACAGTCTATCAAGGTGACAGAATTTCCAACTGTTGGGAATGTGTTAAAATATTTTACGTATTTATGAGAGAGAGAGAGAGAGAGAGAGAGAGAGAGAGAGAGAGAGAGAGAAAGAGAGAGAGAGAGAGAGAGGAAGGAAGTGTCATAAAGTGTTGCCTGCTGTTTGACAGGTGTTCAATAACACTAGTTTCCTTTTGTTCTTTCTCCTTCTCTGTAACTCAGGTGACTAGGGACCCACAAGGGCTTCTTCTTGAGGGGCGGAGTGAGAGAAATTACTGAAAAAGTCTATTATTAGATTGTTTAAGAGCTTTAGCTTTAAAATTATAAACAATTTCTCAAAGTGGGGTGCCAGAGTCAGCTCTGTAAATTATTAATTAACACTATATATAATGTGATTAATATGTAAATCACATCATGTCATTTGTCATTATTTCTCTTTTCTTTATTTCTGTAGATTTAAAATATTTTATTTGCAGAAATGCTCAGAGAAAAGTCACCTTTATTTATATAACACAATATATTTTTCTGTGTCAGTGGTTCTTAGGGATGATGTTGTCCCTAGGGACATTTGGCGATGATGCAAGTGGGTGTGGTACCTTCATATACAGACCGAGGTCATGAATACTGCTACGTATCCTGAAGTTCACAGAACAGCCTCCCTCGACAACCAGCCATTAAAACATCAAGGACTGGAGAGATGGCTCAGCGGTTAAGGAGCTTGCCTTTGAAGCAGAAGGACCTGAGTTCAACTCCCCAGTACCTACGTAAAGCCAGATGTACAAGGTGGTGCACCCATTCTCTTCTCTCTCTCTGTCTCTTTCTCTCTCTCTCTCTCACTTTCTTAAATAAATAATATAAAAATATTTTTAAAAACAACATCAATAGTGTCTGAATTAAGAAACTGATTCATATGTACTTATGTGCTCTTCACCTAAAAGGTTAAATTATATAAAATTATTTATTTTTGAGATAAGGTCTCATGTGTCCTAGACTAGTCTTGAATGTGTTATGTTGTGGAGGGTGACTGTATGAGTCAGGGTTCTCTAGAGGAAACACAGTCAACAGAATGGATTGTAGTAAAAGGGAATTTATTGAGGTAGTTTATGACAGTCCAACAATAGCAATATGCAGACCCACAGGTGAAGAAACCAGTAGCTGTTCAGTCCACATGGCTGGAGACCTCAGCAATCCCAATCCAGCACTGAAGGCCTGATGGCTCCCTGGGGAGCGGCGACTCTTCAGTCCATGATGTGAGCCCCAGGAAACTGGGTTTCAATGTCCAGGAAGGGTAGGAGAGCAGGATGCGAGTGCAAGTCACGAACAAGCACCAGTAGCTAACAGGCAGGGAGCCAAGGAGGCATTTCTTCCCCTTTATATAGCCTTAGGGTGGGGTCTTGCAACCCTATCCCAGACTTAATGGCTTCCTGAGTCTCTGGAATTTCCTTCTTGCACTGCCCACACAGGAAAGGATGTTTACTTCCAGCTTCTTTGAGCTTCCTTACATCCTGACCCCTACTGAGAGGCCGCCTTCCTGGAAACATCCTCAGAGACCCACCCAGGATAATTAAAAAGATCAAGTTGACAACAAAACCTAACCATCACAATGACCTTGAACTTCTCATCCTACTACCTCTAGAGTTCACCGTACCTGGCTCATGCGGTGCTTCATGTATCTGATGTAAACTCCCTACCAAGTGAGCCACATTCCTGGTCCCTCTGTAAAATTATTGATATTCAACTATGTTAGCTCTACAACAATGCAAATTTGAAATGAAACATTTCTCCTACATAAAACAGAGAAATTTTATATTTTCTGGTTATGTGTTCATTTTTCTAAATAATTTTAAAGTTACAGGAGTCATGACATTTCATTGTTCATTACTTTAGCAAATATCTCCCAAGAACAATGATGTTTTATATAAGCACAACATAACTGTCAAATGCAAGGAGTCCAAGATTGAGATAATAAAATGATTTGGTAAATATTCTCTGATAAAAGTTTTCTTCGTCTTCTTCCTCCAAATCTCCCAAACGGGAAGATCCAAGCAGATGAGCTTCATGACAGCTTTACATGGCTGTCTAGGTGCACAAAGTATCAGCACGTGGATGGTACTTAAGGGGTCCTTTCACATTTGGATCTCACAAAACTTAATCAAGTTCTTTATCATTTTCTTCTTAGCTCAGACTTTTGTACCACGTCAGAGTAAAGAAGAAGATCAAAAATAGTTGTCGGGCTGAAGAGATGGCTTAGCAATTAAGGCATTTGCCTACAATGCAGAGGGACCAGAGTTTGATTCCCCAGTGCCCATATACAGCCAGATACACAAGAGGGCACATGTATCTGGAGTTCATTCGCAGTGGCTTGGAGGCCCTGGTGTGCCCATATTCTCTCTCTGTCTGCCTCCCTCTCTTTCTCTCTCTCAAATAAATAAATAAATAAATAAAATAAAATATTGTCAAAAGATGACACATGGGTCTCTCTGACTCCATTTGTTCAGAAAATTAACACCAGAAAAAGATGCATGAAGAGAGGTCTTAGTGTATGTCAGCTCGTTCTTGGATGGAAGGGTTCTGATAGGCAATGCACAGATTTTCATGGTGTTCTTGGGCTCAGAGTTGAGTGAGTACATCTTGAATGCTTCCTGGTGTGTCACTGAACCAGCCTGGGTGGGACTGGCTCATTTGTTCCAGCAAGCTTACAGCTCATGTTCTCTCTTTGGGCGCACTTTTGTCAGGTCTTGCTCTACTAATTCAAGCTGCTAAATCCTCACCAAAGGTCTTCTCTTCCCCCCACTAATTTGGAGTCTTCCATTTTTTTCTGCAACCTGGACTTCCTGGGCGTAGAGTTTTTGAGAGAATTTCTCAACAGCTCTTCTTCACTCTTAACACAGGAAATAACTTTTCTAGCCAATACTGCTTTCCGTATTTATATACTGTGCATCTATGTATATATTTACTCTTTTAACAATATTATATATGTGCATGTATTATAATATAAATCAATTTCTATTTTTATAGTTGTCCTTACCACAAACCACACTTACAAGCAGTATTTTTATGGATTTTTATATTTACCAACAAAAATATAGTTGGTAAGAACCAAATATAATTCAATGAGGAAGAATATAATCTTTTCTACCCATAATGATGGGAGAATTGGATATCTTCATGCAAAATTACGAACAGATTTGGATCCTTACTTGTACCATATATAAAACTAGTTCAAAGCAGGTTATAGATTCAAGTATGAGAGTTAAGATGATAAAAAAAATCTTAAAACACAGGAATACATCTTGGGTTAGATAATGATTTCCTAAACATACCATGAAAAGTACAACAGATAAGAGAAAATTAAGAATTTAACCTTAATCAAAACTGAACTTTTGTTTCAAGGTGTGCCACAGAGAAAATAAAACAGAAATTTCTGTAATGGGAAAAAAAAAAAAACCTTTGTAGATCATATATCTCATTAAAGACTAATATCCGGAGTATATAAAGAATTCTTTTAACTTAATAGTGAGAATAGGATTTGATCAGCAGAGAGAAGGAATTGTCTGACTCCACTTGGCTCTCACAGAAGATAAGAAGTAACCATCTCTAGACAAGGAAACTTCTGGAAGTGAGGCTGCATTAGTTACTCTTTACTGTGACTGACAAAAAGCAGCTTAAGGAATCAAAGGGTTTCTTTCAGTTTATCGTTCCATCCATCCTGGCAGGGGAGGCAGGGAGGCTGGAGCATTGGTCTGGCTGGTCATGTCGCATCCACAGAGGGTGAAGAGGATGCATGACCAGTTCTAAAACCACAAAGCCTACCTTAGTGACCCACTTCCTCCAGCAAGGCTCCACCTCTTAAAGGTTCCACAACCTCCCCAAACAGTGCCACCTGCAGGGAACCAAGTGCTGAAGCACATGAACCTATGGGGGACATTTCACATTCAAACCACTCAGAGGTCAAGACGTTTTTTCTTTAAAAATATTTTTTGAAGACATTCTATCTGACAACTGAGGACGAGAACAGCGTATGAGGACAGAGATTAGGAACAGGATAAAGAAGTTTTGTCTTGCTGCTCTTTGTCAACTATGTTCTGAAAGTCTTGGCCCAAGTATTTTGTGAGGCATGACAAACACAGGACATCTTAGGAGTATGAAGATGACATCCTACAATTTGACAATACTAAAAACTCCATTAAAATATTGTTAGAATTGATGGATGTGCTCCAAATTGATGGATGCACTCCGTAATGTTACACATGTACAAAAATTAGTAGCATTTCTGTACACTGATTATAAGCTATCTAAAAGAGAAACAAGGATACAACCCCACTTATTGACAGCGACAGCAGCAACAAATAAACTACTTAAACGTATTGATTTTACTAAGGAGGTCACACTGATGAAATTGATAAAAACAAACAGCTATCCCATGTTCATGGAAATTAGTATTATTAAAATGCCATCTCTATCAAAGTTCCAATGTCACTTTTCACAACAGAAAATACAATCATTAAAGTTGTATGAAAATAAAAAATACCCCACATTGATAAAGTAATCCTGTTTTTCTCCCACAATATCTGGCTGACATAGTGACATCACAATATCTGACTTAAAACTATGTTATAAGAAAAGAATAAAAAGGACTCATTAACTAATGGAACAGAATATAAAGTCCAGAAATAAACCCCAGACATTTATGGCCAATTGATTTTTTTGACACAGGTTCCAAGATCATACAACAAAATGATCCTGAAAAAAATAAATTTCTCATTTTTTATAAGAAAGAAATTATACCTTGTCTTATACCATATATAAAAATAGATTCAAAATGGTTTAAAGACTTAAATGTGAGGTGTAATCCTGAAACTAAGTGAAGATAACATCCTACAAATAGAAGGGGAAAAAAATGCCACAACTTTGATCTGGGTAAGAAATGTTTTGGTCTGACCCAAAGGCTTAGGCAGCAAAAACAAGCATATATATGACTAAAAAATACCTGCACAGCAAAAGAAATAATTCACAAAGAGAAGAAGCAACTAACTGACAGTATAAAAGAAATATTTGGAAGCTGTACATCTGTCAAGGGGTTATTACCCAAAGTGCATATGGAACTCAAACAATTCAGTAAGAAAGGAGCAGGTTAAAAAAACTGAACAGTGTGAAGTGGGGGCTGAAAGACTTTAAGAGACAGAATGGAGGGATGTATTGTGAGGCATTGCTCTCCTCACAGGAACTGACTGGTGCAACCATGACCCCATAGTGATACCGAAACCCCATGGAACAGGGCTCTCAGGGGGATGGGGAGAGAGGACGTAAAGGATACCCCAATGAGAATATGACCAACTTTCAGTATGTTCCTATATTAAAGTACCCAATAAAATTTGAATTAAAAACACTGGTCAAAGAGCTGAGAAGTGACAGGGAAGGGTTCAGAACCTAGTGGGGGTATTTCTGTCTAACTCTCCAACGCCAGAGTGACTACCAGGTCGAAGATGGACAGAATGTGGGAGTCAGAGGGGTGGGGAGCAGTACGTCTTCCAGATTTGGAATGGCTCTTGTACTCATGACCACATAACTGCTTCTGTTTTCTGAGCAAGACCTGCGTTACAGTGGGCTGATTCACAGGTTGCTGTGGATGGTGGTGGAGGGGGAAAAAGGAAAAAAGAAAGGAAAATATATCAATCTATAAGAGGGAACAGTAGGAACGAAAAGGGGGTGAAGTGGAAAGGGGGGAGAGAAGAGACAGGAGTGTGTTGGGAGGTGATTATATAGACTTTTAATAAAGTTGTTTAAGTTAAGAGTAAAAGTTATTCTATCTTGTGACAATCTGAGAATTCAGATAATTATATATTCAATGTTGTTTGTTCTTAATAAAACTTAAACACATGGTCCTTGCACCTGAACCATCAATCCCCAAAGATGACACATGTACATGGTGAGTGATTTCATAAGGGATAATCAACTGTTCATCAGATAAAAACAAATTTGGGGGAGAATATCCAGAGACATGACACCCCTGAGTAACAACACACTAGGGCCGGCAGAACCGGGCTGACTCCTAGGCTATCTGTGGTCCCTTGCCCCAAGGACTAATCCAGATGGCCCACGGAGGAGGATATTCAGCCAATTGGGGATGGGGAAGGGGAGCATTGGGGAACTGGGGATAACAACTCATTGTTTGCCCATTAAATAATGTAACTCATTATGGACAATTAAAAAAAATTAAAACCAGAATGAGTTGTCAGAAGATACCCATTTTATTTAAAAAGTGAAATTAGAACTCCAGAGATTGGTAACAGATATCAGACTGGAAGCTATAGCATTTGAGGTTTGCAGTTTGTTTTAAATCTTACATTGGTTCAACCTTTCCTTGCTATGCCCAATACTGTCTTTTACAGTGTGAATGTTTAATCTGTATATGTTTTTGGTTTTCCAGCTCACAGTTAGGTAGGTGACCCTTAGACTGTGGGGATGTTTGAATAGTGTTGAGATTGACTAAAAACTAAAGGCACTTAAAAAATTCCTTTATTTATTTATTTATTTATTTATTTATTTATTTATTTATTTATTTGCAAGGAGAGAGAGAGAAATAGAAAGAATGTGTGTGAGAATGGGTGTGCCAGGGTCTCTTGCTGCTGTGAATGAACTCCAGATACATGCACCACTGTGCGTCTGGCTTTATGTGGGTACTTGGGAATCAAACCCGGGCCTTCAGGCTTTGTAAGCAAGTACATTCAACTACTGAGAAATCTCCCTGACTATATGGAGACTTTTATAGTTGGACTGAATACATTGTATTTTTTATTGACATCATTGATGGTCATTAGTATATGGGGACCAGGAACAGAATGTGATGGTTTGAGTCAGATGCCCTCCATAAACAGCTGCTCCCCAGGGAGCCATCAGGCTTTCAGGGCTGGATTGGGATTGCTGAGGCCTCCAGCCACCTGGACTGAACAGCTGCTGGTTTCTTCACCTGTGGGCCTGCATATTGCTATTGTTGGACCGCCGTAAGCTACCCCAATAAATTCCCTTCTACTACAATCCATTCTATCAACTCTGTTTCCTCTAGAGAACCCTGACTCATACAAAGTCTAATAGAAATTAGGAGTAACTGAGTCTCTTGTCATTTGTAGTATTCTCTTATATTTGTTGTATTTTTGTTAGCTATTGCAGAGTTTTTTTTTTCTGGTTGAGTACAGTTGGGGGATATTTTGAGCTTTTCATATCTAGATATCCTGGATATCCATTGATCATTGAAACCTTGGAAAGTATTCAACTGTTATTCTGTGAATTACATTCTACATTTCTAATGCCTTTTCCTTTCTTTCTGGAATTTCTACAGCATGAATATTTGTTTACTTGGTCAGTAGTATGTTATATGTCTTGTATAATTTCTTTATTGTTTGAACTTCCCTTTTCTTTTATTTTTGTCTGACTGGATCAATTCAAAATATCTTAACTCAAGCCCTTGTTGTGATTTATTATTAAGCTCTCAATGAGTCCTGGGGAAGGTATCCATTTATATCCCACAACCTTAAGTTAGTGATTGCTGATGGTACTGGAGCTTCAGTAGAAGGGGGGGTGCCTTCCCTCCATCCCATGGAGTGACCAGAGCCTCCTTGACAAGACTCCAGGTGGAGGAAACCCTTCCTGGGCCCCACAGAGTGAATGTGGGTTGTGCTGGTCTTCTGGCACTGGGAGCCATGTTTGTGGGATAGAGTATACAGATGACACCTTCCTCATGTCCCAAGAGACAAGTGTGGAAAATTCTGGTGATTTGAGTTCCTGTAGAGTCAAAGTATGTGGGTTTGGGCTTGTGCCTCTTGGGTAGAGTGTCAATTACTAGTCATGAAGGGATAATGACAAAGTGAATGTTTACTATAGCAGCTTAGCTTCTTCTAGGGACTGGGAGAGGCCAGTCTGCCTCCAGCAAGCTCCCCGAGCTGAATGAGTCTTCAGGGTCTATGGAACTCTTTTTCATAGGAACAGCCAATCTGCTGTCAGGATGAGTGTTGCTGGAACTTTCTCTCTGATGTTTGCCCAATTTGGAGTAGTCGTTGGCATCCCCAACCCAGGGAGCTTGGGTTGAGGTAGCATGTGCCCCATTCCTTTCTCCAGAGTGTCTTGAAATCCATGCTGTTTAGGATTCTGGTCACTTTCTTGCTGATTTCCAGAGTTCCCTCTCAGAGCCTCTCTTCATTCTCCAGCATGTCTCTTGTTACCCTGGTCCCTCTCTGAGGCAGAGCATGCTCACGTGCCACCAACCAGTTCTTCAACAGAGGTTTGTGCTAAGATGACACAAACCAGGTACAGACAAAGATGATGACATATCACATATATGGAATCTAAGATGAAGAGATTTTGTAGAGGTACAGCAGAACGATCCCTTCTGGAGGCTGGGATGTAGATGAGGGAATTTTTTCAGCAAGACACGAGGAATAAGCTTTGAGAACTATTCCACAGAGAGGTAACTATAGTCAAAATGATGTATTGTGAATTTCAAATGTATCATGCAAAATAATGTCAGGTAATGATGGATATGTTAATTTGCCTGATTTAATTACTCTACATTGTACACATAGATCAAAACATCTCATTGTTCTCCATGGATATAAAAAGTATGATTTGTCAATTAACATACTATAAATAAAATGTAATAAAACCAGTAAATCAATCATGAAATGAGCCAAAAGTTTGAATAGACATTCCTTTAGAGCTGCCTACATGGCTGATAAACTTCTGAAAAGATGCTCAGTGTCTCTAACCATCAAGGAATACAAACTAAAATCATGAGGTATCACCTCACACCCACTGGAATGAATATACTGAAAAAAGATGTGTGTGGTGATTCCAATGTGGAATGTCCTCCATAGCCTCCTGTGTTTTATGATTAAGCCTCACACTTCATCCCTAGAAAGTGGAGCCTTGCTGGAGGAGGTGTTGGTCTGATGTGCGGTTTCTGAGTCCAGCCTCACTGGGTGTTCAGAACAAGCTCACTCTTGCTGCTTCTTCCCAGAGGATGTGACACATTGTGACACCCAGTTAGCTGCTCAGAAATGTTTTTCCCACTATGACCAAATTTCCCCTCAAAATTGTAAGCTGGAAATAAACACTTTCCTTCTAGAAACTGCTTCTGGTTGGGTGTTTCGACCCAGCAACAGAGAAGTAGCTGCTACAAGAAGCAGTTACAAGTATTGGAGATCATTTGGTGAAATTGAATCTATCAATCTGCCTGTAATCTTAGCTTTCAGGAGGTTAAGGCAGAATGGTTTCCATAAATTTGAGGCCAGTCTGGGCTGCAGAGTGAGAACCTGTCTCAACTCTCCCCACCAACTCTCCCCCCACAAAAAGTCAAAAGAACACTCTTTTATATTGCTGTCTGTTTTGTAAAATAAAATATTAAGCATATGTGACCATGTGATCTGAGCATTAGGAAAAGAGAGAAAGGACTGGAATTACTTCTCAGAGCAGACATCAATCTTCTATGTATTTGAAGAACCAAGATATAGCAGTGGACAGAGACATAACTGGGCACTAATCTCTAATAGATTACACATATTTTTCTCAATGACTAGCTTGGGGAAGCTGGAACCAGCCGGTAGTTGTAGGGGGACCTTAAAGCATAGCCAAGCTCTTTCAGGGTTGTCTTCAGGAGTCATGATCAGATCAGGGCTGTGAGCCAGGGCATCATCCCCAGGTACATGTCTTCTGACTAAGTGTGTGAAAGAAAGCATGATCCTCATATAGAGCTGTCCTCATTCTCCTGCATGCTGACTTTGTCGTCTGCAATCATCTTAAACCTCTTTTATTTATTATTTGTATATTTATTTATTATTTATGAATAGAAAAAAGGAGGGAGGGAGGGAGGAGAGGAAGAAAGAAGGCAAGAGATAAACAGAGAGAGAGGGAAAGAAGGAGAGAGAAAGAGGGAGAAAGGGAGGGAGAGAGAGAGAGAGAATGGACATGCCAGGATCTCTTGCTGTTGCACATGCCACTTTGTGAATTTGTGAATCTGGTTGTAAGTGGGTACTAGATAATTGAACCCTGGCCAACTGACTTTGCAAGCAAGCACCTTTAACTCGGGACCATTTCTCCAGCTCTTAAACCTGTTCTTTAAATAAAAAGAATGCATCAGGAACTGCCTCATGTTTCAAAGTTGACAATACCTTTAATCATATGTAAAAAGCAAAACAATTGTGGAAATAGTTTTTGTAGCTACGTTTTGTCATTTCTCTCACCATCTTGTCTTCAGTCCAGTGTCTGTCCCTCTAACGGAATCCTGCAAAACTCTTCTCTCTTCTTTGGTAGTTGTGTTAATACATTTAAAACAAGGCAGAGGGACTGGACAGATGGTTCAGCAGTCAAGGTGCTTGCCTGAAAAGCCTAACACCCAGAGTTTGATTCCCCAGCACCATGTCAAGCCAGATACATGAAGTGGCACATGCATCTGGAGTTTATTTACAGTGACAAGAAGCCCTGGTAGGTCCATTATCACTCTCTCTCTCTCTCTCTCTCTCTCTCTCTGTCTGTCTGCCTCTTTCTCTCTGTCTCTCAGATAAACAAAATAATAATTTTAAAAATACAGAGGAGTCGTGGAGCATGCTTCGGCCCTTGCACAAGTATTTGACTCCCAAGAGTCCTTATTTTCAGTATTTGGGTATTTGCTCTCCATTTGGGGTTAATGGCCCCTCGTTTGCTCTCCCACTGTGAGGTGGACAGCCCTGTTGGTGTCTGCCAAGCACTGTTCCTCAATGGGGACTGTGATGAAAATTTCACAGTCGCCTTCCACCCCTAGCTACAGTGAAGAGCTTTGGGATTTGAGGTGTTTTTGAGAAGGAACAAACTTTTCAACAGAACAGCTATGAAGGTGGGGGAGAGACCAGGGGTCTTCTTAGCAGGGTTTCAAAGCTTGTCCAGGTTTATGCACTTTATGTATTCCAAACCGAATTCCATTCTCAGCTGGAATGCTTAGTATCAGCAGGGCCAATAGATTCTTTTTTCCACCCCTCCCAGGCCTGGTGGCCATGTTCCATTAAACACATCTGATTCAAAGCCGAGGGAGGCACGCACATCTCAAGGCTCACTCTCAGTTTAACTCTCTCTGTCTTTTTAAAAGCCGCTTCCCCAGAATGAATGATAAATCCAGCACAGCTAATTTTCACATTGAGCTGTTTATGTGTTTTTAAAGAGGAGCTTCTGGGAAGAAGCAGAAAGAAGATTTAATAAACGGAGAAGCTTCCAAAAACACATAAGCAAGATGAGGAGATGGCATATAATTCAGGATCCCAGACAGATACATACTGGGCAATGACAGGCATCTTCTTGGGGAAATGGGATGAACAGAGCCCTCTGAGTGGCCCCCAGGGAAGGCATCTTGGAACATCTTATTTCTGTACACTCTTGGGATCTGCTCTCCTGCTCCAGGCTGGGCAGAGTGTGGCTCAGGGTGGATACATGGTAAAATAACCCCTACAGGAGTCAGGTGGCTGTGTGCCTCCTGCCTTTGACATCAGGGTACACATCTCTTTAGTCACTACTGATTATTTATTCTTTCCCATTTCCCCCCTAACTCTTTTCCAGGCATTTTTGGGCCATTTGACTAGTTTTTCATTCTGTCTTTTCTGTTTTAACACATTTCTACCTATATTATTTTCTGCAACACACAACCTACTCTTGTTTATTTATTTAGTCATTTATCAAACTGGCATATATCTATGGTACATAGTGCTCGGTTCCATAAGCACAATCTCTTTCATGTACATTATATACTTGACATCTACTCACCATATCCTTCCCTTTATTCCTTCCATTTTCTCCTCCCATCAGTCTTTCGTCTTGCAATGTCCTTTCTGCTTTCATGTCACAGAAATGGTTTTATGGGTGACAGGAGGGTGTTCAGCACTGAGTGAGGCACCTCAATCGCACCCTCCAAGGCTCAGAGACCGTTGCAGAAGAGGAGGCTGAAAGAATAGAAGAGCCAAAGGAAGGGGAGGAGTGCTTAGGACACTTTGTGTCTTCTGGACACAAAATGATCTTGATGGATATTCATGACCTCACAGTGGATTGTGCTACCTACGAAAGACCTGCATAACAGGAGGGAAAAATGATAACAGGAATATAGAAGAGAGACTGGTTGGAACGAAGAAGGGATTCAGAGGAAGGCAGATTTGTGAGGGGGAAAAGAGAGGGTTGTGGGAGGGGATTATGACCATGGTAGTTTATGGAAGTTGTTAATAAAAGAATAAAGATTTATTCTTTATGTATCTATATAGAATCTTGGCGCCACAAATGAAAGACACATACACTATTCATTTTTCTGAATCTGGCTTATTTCGCTAATTATGATGGTCTACAGTTGTATCCATTTTGTAGCCAACAACATAGTGGTATCTTTTTGTGTGTGCCTGAAAGCCCTCTTGTGTGCACACATATCTTTATGTGTTCATCTGTTAATGGGCATCTGCGGTGAATCTACATCTTAACAATTGTGAGGAGTGGAGCAATGAACTTTCAGGTGCAGGTATGTCTGTGGTAGTTGACGCTGAGCCCTTCAGGTATATACACAAAGGTGATATTGCCGACATCTTCTCATTTAAAGGTTGACTTTGAGTCTTTGTGCAAACACCTTGGGAGGAACTGATTCCCGGATTTTCTGCCTGGGAAGCTCTCCCCTGCCAGGAGGAAGGAGGCATTCAATGTGCTAGTTATAGGGTCAGTCCCTATAACTGTCCAGATCGCTGGACACTGTCCAGTTCTGAACTATGTTAGTAGGTGGAAATGAACTTGGTAGAAAAATTAAAAGAACCAGATCACCCATCACACCTTTACCACAGCCTGGAACTGTCACAATCATTCATTTGTAGTTCATCTTATCCCAGAACCCTTCTGTGATGGCGGAGGGAGTTTACAAAGTCTCTTCTTGTACAGTGGAACACTTCTAAATCAGCCTTTCCATTTCACCATGAGAGGGTCCAAGTGTTGAGTCTCTTCAGGCTTAATTCCTATGCCTCATTCTCCCACTACTAGCTGCACACTACCAGCCATGCACAATGGGGAGTTGTTTGCACTCTTCCTTCATAAATGCATTTACTCTTCTCAATGTTTGGTCTTGATGGAGTGTGACAATCTTGGGTGTTTGAGCTGACATTGCACATAGTCCCAGTTCCCCCAATGCTATGCTGTCGTCTTTGTCTTCTTCATATGCAGTCAGTACTGTACATTTAAAAAATAGAATAGTTGTGTCTCCAATTGAGCTTCACCTCCTGCTGGTTTCATAGGTGGTTTAGGGACACCTTATGCTCATGACCCCATTCCCTTTCTTTCTTTCCTTCCTTCTTTCCTTCCTTCCTTCCTTCCTTCCTTCCTTCCT
>PVHP010036338.1:0-17965 GCA_004024765.1 Zapus hudsonius | reverse complement strand
AAACATCTAAAATTCAGGGGAGGGATAAGCAAATTTGTTTGGTCTTGCTCAAGCCTGTTGAGGATTTTCTTGAAGCATGTGGTAATCAAATGCATAGCAGGGCTTCTAGACTGAGCCTGGAGGCATGTCTGTCCACTTTGAATTTAAACATGTCGGACGTTTCCATATAGGCTGACCACCGTTCTCCTCACAGAAGGGGAGAATGGCCTTATGGATATGTAATAATTGAACTCCTCAGGGCTCATGTGCTGTCCATTGTCCTCAAGTCTTCCCTCTAAACTGCGACTAAGAAGTGGTAATTCACCCAAATTACCTTTAGTCATAAGTGGCTTCTTGTAAAGCTGCATCTTCACGGGAAGCCAGGGAAGGATGAGCAGTCAGGAAGAACTGGACTAGGAGGGTGGCTGTGGACTCGGGCATTGGCTCTGGCATGACTCAGACACTTCCTCTGTGTCTGCCACACTTTCTAGTCACTACTGCTTGGCTTTTGTGCCATCTACTCTGTGTGTCTTTTTCGCATCATCGCTTGTGCTTATTCATAACTTGGCTTATTCATAACTTGACTTAGTCAAACGTTGATTCATTCAAGTTCTCTCCTGACTTTTTTTTTTGACCTTATAGATTTCCAGCTGTACTCGAGAATTCATTCATGAATTGAAAAGTAACTGTTGAGTTCCCAGTGCATGTACCAATGCAATTTATTGTCTAGTCAGAGAGAGAGAGAGAGAGAGAGAGAGAGAGAGAGAGAGAGAGATCAACTAAATAATTCCAAATTACTTCGGTGCATTCTGGTTTACTAAGCTTATTATTCAAGCGAGGACACAGGAGCAGGAGCTCCCTGGCCGCCTTGAGGAGCAGCAGCAGCAGGCTGTCCTGTTTAACACCACATGACCCCCTCCCCTTGCCCTGAAGTCCAGACAGCTGATTAAACTAAGGGTTGGCATTGGACCAAGGACAATGAATACATTGGCTGGCCAGCAACCAGCAGTTTAATAGGCTTCCCTTAGAAGGAAGAAATTACAGTGTAGCAAACATTATAGAGAATTGACATGTTTACCACAGGGGGATAAACCTTATACCCCAGAGAAATAATTAAATGTAGAAAGCCTTCATCCATAGGGAAGAGAGAGTTAGAAGGCGCTGTTGGGTGCAGGAGCTGAGGGCAGGGTGCAGGGCGGAGAGCAGGGGTGCCTGTGAGCAGAGCGGAGGGCTGTGTTGACGGCCAGAGTGAGGATTGGGGCAACTGTGCCAAGTTCCTTGTAGGAAAGCATCACGGCCCTGAGTAGGGGTAAATATTGATGGTTTCTAAGAGGGTTGTTTCTCAGGGATTCTAGGGGATAGTCCTTGGTCCGGGCCCAAGTGCATAGATTTCAACATAGCCCGGCTCTGGTGCCAAACTCTGGGTCGGGGTGTTTGTTTAGGCACTCTTCAATGAAGCATGGGAGAGAACTCATGGCATTTTATACAAGCCGTACAAAGGCAGCGTGGCACACACGGCTCTATCCTCTGACCTTGAGCTCTCCTGCTGGAAACCACAGATACGGTTTATGTGGAGGGCAGAGGCCACAGGGTGAAGGTGAAGGGTAGCTCCTTGCCGTGTGGTTGCTTCTAGGTCCTGCGCCACATCACTGGTGTGACAGGAGGGACAGTGAGAAGAAAGGGATATTGAGGAGTAAGAGCATTCTCCAGAAGCCTGATTGGTTCGGGGCTGGTGGTTCTTGGGAGTTTGTATATTCTGGTTTTTGGAACAGGTTGTTGGCACATTTGTTCTGTTGTCTGAAGATAGGGTTCATTTCGAAATAAAAACACACAGAGAACTAAATTTCCTCTGGGACCATCTGGTAGCATGTCCCAAACCTGACTTGGAAAGAAGTATTTGGTGTTGGTCCAGGGTTACTTGAGGTTACAGTAGTTTGTACAGATACTAGTCACAGTCCTGGACACAGAAACAGAGATCCAGGAACAATGCATCTGTCACAACCGGGGGACACTGAGCAGTGAGTTGGATGCGTCAGCATTCACGGTGGAAGTCAGAGGGCTGGGGAGAGGAAACAGGGAGGTATTTCAGGATCAGAAGACCTCTAGCTTCTAGAAAGCACCAGCCTTGCCTGCTCCTACTTCATACCCTTCAGAGGCCACCTGGATCAGCTTCCAAGGCCCAGAGAAGACAGCTGATCTTTCCTAGTTCAATTAATGGTGAAGCAAGAATGGGACTCAAAGCCGGGCGTGGTGGCACACACCTTTAATCCCAGCACTGGGGAGGCAGAGGTAGGAGGATCGCCATGAGTTCAAGGCCAGCCTGAGACTACAGAGTGAATTCCAGGTCAGCCTGGACTAGAGCGAGACCCTACCTCAAAAAACAAACAAACAAACAAAAAAAGAATAGGACTCAAGGGCTGGAGAGATGGCTCAGCACTTAAGGTGCTTACCTGAAATGCCTAAAGGCCTGGGTTCGAATCCCCAGTACCCATGTAAAGCCAGATGCACAAGGTGACACATGTGTCTGTCATTCTCTCTCTCTCTCCTCTCTCTCTGCTTCTTTCTCTCTTTCAAGTAAATAAATAAATAAATAACTTAATAAAACAAGACAAGGACTCAAGAGATGACCTTTCTTCTCAACATCTGCCAGGCCAGGCCTATGTTCAGAGCTGAAAAGCAGACAATGGAATGTCTTTTGTGTGTATGCATCACATTTACATGCAGGCTGAGAATCCATGTGCAGAGCAGTTTCTCAGAACCTCCAGGGGCTCTTGATCCCTGGCCCATACCCAGTCCATCCTCGAGTCTTGTAAATATCATGTTCTAGCCGCTTCTTTTTCTGAGCTGTAACCATTTATTACCTATATTTCTTTTTTTTTAATATTTTGTTTATTCATTTTCAAGCAGAGAGAGAGAGAGAGAGAGAGAGAGAGAGAGAGAGAGCCAGGGCCACCACCTTGTGGGTCTGGCTTATGTGGGTCCTGGGGAATTGAACCCAGGGCTTAACGCACTGAAGGCAAGTGCCTTAACCGCTGAGCCATCTCTCCAGCCCCTATTACCTATATTTCTGAGATGGTTTGCTCCCTCTCTCCCTCCCTTCCTTCCTTCCCTAATTCCCTTTCCTTTCTTCCATCAGTCCCTTCTTTCTGATGGAGTCTTCCTATGTCATATAGACTGGCCTGGAACTCCTGGTCTCGAAAAAATCTCCTTACCTCCACCTCCAGAGCAGCCGGAGCTATGAGCAGTCATTACCATGCCTAGCTTAGGATAGTTTTTTCTTTTCCTTTATTCACAGAGAGGGGTAAAGATCCATTTCTTTGCATGTGTGCAGGTATGTGATCACACATGTGTGCACATGCGAGTGGAGACAGATGTTGACATCAGGTGTTGTCTTCCATCACTCTCCATTTTATTTTATTTTGTTTTGTTTTGTTTTTCAGTGTACGGTCTTGCTCTAGCTCTGCTGACCTGGAATTCACCCTGTAGTCTCAGCCTGGCCTTGACCTCATGGCGCTCCTCCTCCCCCTGCCTCCCCAGTGCTGGTATTAAAGGTGTGCACCACCACACCTGGCTAAGATTTATATAAATATAAATATAAATATATATATATAATATTTTATTTATTTATTTGAGAGAGAGAGTGAGAAAGAGGCAGACAGAGAGAGAAAGAATGGGCACACCAGGGCCTCCAGCCACTCCAAACAAACTCCAGACACATGCGCCATCTTGTGCATCTGGCTTTTACATGGGCACTGGGGAATTGAACTTGGGTCCCTTTTTGCATTGCAGGCAAATGCCTTAACTGCTAAGCTATCTCTCCAACCCCCCAATTTTTTTTGGTTTTTCGAGGTAGGGTCTCACTCTAGTCCAGGCTGACCTGGAATTCACTCTGGAGTCTCAGGGTGGCCTTGAACTCACAGCGATCCTCCTACCTCTGCCTCCCAAGTGCTGGGATTAAAGGCGTGTGCCACCATGCCCGGCTCTTTCTTTCTTTCTTTCTTTCTTTCTTTCTTTCTTTCTTTCTTTCTTTCTTTCTTTCTTTCTTTCTTTTTTGGTTTTTTGAGGTATGGTCTCACTGTAGCCCAGGCTGACCTGGAATTTACTATTAGTCTCAGGGTGGCCTTGAACTCACAGCGATCCTCCTACCTCAGCCTCCCGAGTGCTGGGATTAAAGGTGTGCGCCACCACGCCCAGCCTTCTTCTTAAACTCATTCATAGATTTGCAGGGTGTGGTGGCTCATGCCTATAATTCCAACACTCGGGGCTGAGGCAGGAGGATCACTGTGATTTTAAGACCAACCTGGCTACCAAGTGAGTTCCAGAGCAGCATGGCTAAAGACCTTTCCTAAAAAAAAATAGACTTTGTTTTTTGTACATAAATGCATGGTGTCCATGCATGTGAGTATGTGTGTTTATATGTGTGTGCGTGAATATGTCTATACCTGTGTACGCATGCATGCGGAGGAGGCTAGAGGGCTCCCTCAATCGCTCTCCGTCTCTCTCACTAATTCAGCTAATCCAGCTCCCCAGCTGGAAGGATTCTCCTGTCTGCCTCCACAATGCCAGACACCATGGCCACACCTTTTCCATGAGTGCTGGGATCTGAACTCCATCCTCGTGCTTCCTCAGCAAGCGCTTGACTTCCTGAGCCATCTCCCCTGGCCCAATAGACTTTATTTTTATTTTTTAGAGCAGTTTTACAGGTTTACAGACAACTGAGCACATGACAAGAACACCCTTGATGCCCCTCCCAACCTAACCCAGCTTCCCGTATTGGAAAAATGCGGTACTTTTTTTGTTCGTTTGTTTTCATGAGACAGGGTTTCATCTTGCATACGTTGACCTCAGTCTCACTATGTAGCCAAGGATGACCTTGAACTCCTGCTCCTCCTGCTACCTCTCCAGTGCTAGGATTCCAGGTGTGTAGCTCCATGCCCAGCTTGATTATTATTACCTAAAATCCATGTTTACATTTTCATTGCCTGAACTGCACTAAGTCGTTCTTTGACAGTGATCACCTCAAACTGCAGGTCTCATCCTGGCTCTGCTCTCCCCCACCTTCACGTTCCACTCTCTAGCTTTCTACCTCCAGCCATTGAGACCTTTTTGTTTTGTTTTGTTTTGTTTGTTTCAGTTCCTCAAGCCCCAGCCCTTTCTGCCTCCAGGTTTTGCTCATGCTGTTTCTTCTTCCTGAAATGCATTCTACCCCCTAGGCCCTCACCTAGGTCTTATCACAGTTAGCAGTCACATTTGCATGCAGTATTGTTGGGCATGTCTCCTTCCTAGGCTGTGAACCGCTCACTGGGAAAGTTCTGTCCTTGTATTATGAGTAGTTGGCACACAGTAGGTGTGTAATAAAAAGCTGTTGAATAATAGTCATATATTAATATAACAGTAGCTATTCTCAAGAGCGGGAGCTTGGGAAGACTAAGGAAGGCATGTCATGATGGCTTTGGGATGGAAGGAAAAGGAAAGTTGATAGAAACCCAGGACTGAGGAGATGGCTCAGTGGTAGAAGCACTTGCTACGCAGGCCTGACCACCAGAGTTCAGATCCTCAGAACCTACGCAGAGCCTGACCCAGCAGCACAGACGTCTGCAATCCCAGCACACCTAGGGCAAGAAGAGAAGTGATGCCAGGAGAACCTTGGTGGCTGGTAGGTCAGCTAGCCCAGCAGATGCAGCAGCAAACAAGAGAGACCCTGTTTCAAACTAGGTGGAAGGTGAGGACTGACACTCCCAGGTCGGCCTCTGACCTCCACACACACACACACAGTGGTAAGCATGTGTGCACACACACATGCAAAATGTAAAAAACATAAGCTTGTCCATTACTCATCAATGAAGACACAGCTTTTTGTAGAGACCTCTGCCTCTCAGATTGTATGGAGAGACAGCAGGCCGCAGTGATAGTCTAAGATTTCCAGGGTGAAACTGTTCGAGTGGTGACAAGATAAAAGGTGTGGCCACTGGAGTCCACCAAGGTGGCCTGTAAATGAAGGTGCTGAGTCAGAAAGGTCAAGGAAGCAAGATGCTGGGCCCTTGAGTAGGTGGTCCCCTCCCCAGGGATGAAGAAGTAAGCCAGGTGTGTCATGAGGGAGACGGGCTGGCCAGGTTGGTAGATGGCAGGGATGAAGTGAGAGGAGGGAACCCGCTGAGCAGCGTGGCCCTCGGTGCTCCAGGGTCTTTTCCTATTAGAACAGGAAGACATTGCTTTAAGGGTCTCGGGAGCGAGAAGCATGTTGCCAGCGCCTGCACATATGTGAGGCATGGGAGAAGAAATAGTCACGACTGAAAAGGACTTCAGGGGAAGTGGTAAGCTCAGGGGAAGGCCAGGTTTCAGTTCAGGCTACAAGGTGAAGGCGATTAGGTCTCTGGTTGCATTTAACAGAAACCAATTATAGCCATCTGTGGCTGGCAGGGAGTGGAGGATTGTGGGAAGAGGGGGGAGTGATATCTTGGACATGTTGAACAAAGTACCACAAACCCACCATTATGAGCTGGGAGAGAACAGCTGTGAGGGTCTTCACAGATGCTCTGCAAGGTGCTTGCTGTAGATAGGTCAGGGCAGAAGTAGAGGAAGAGAAGTTGTTCAACAGCCAAGGGTTCCACAGGACACAGGATGCCTGTGGCATTGAACGAGGCAGAAGTGCAGAGATGTATGGGGATTGGAATAATCTGTGGGTTCCAAACGGTGGGGTCAGAAAGGTGGTTCTAAGGGCTGGATGGTTGAGCGGTTAAGGCACTTGCCTGCAAAGCCTAACAACCTGGGTTCGATTCCTCAGTACCCACGTAAAGCCAGATGTACAAAATGGTGCATGTGTCTGGAATTCATTTGTAGCAGCTGGAGGCCCTGATGTGCCAATTCTCTCTCTCTCCAAATAAATAAATAATTTACAAAAGACAGGATCTAGAAGAGGAGCTTCAGGAGGACCTGTGAGCACATGGTAACATGTGTCCCATTTGTCTAGCCCTGTTGCATTACGGTATGCTCATCTGCGTCCTGATTCATTTTCACCTATAGAATTTGAATTTTGGAGCATCTTTACCTCTTCTTCTTTCTTTGCCCCAGAATATCCCTTAGATCTCCACTGGCCCAGCAAACCTCTGCTACCTCCCCAAGAAGCTGTATCCTGGACAGTTTAGGAAGCTAACATCCGGTGTGTGGGTCTGATGCTGACTCAGCCTGCCCCACTGAGCCCCATCTAATCTCAACCATATGGGAAATTTTTCCTCCGTCTTTCTTGCCTTCTGATCGATGAATTTCTTCAGATCAGGGACCATTTCTAATGCTTAGTATGTTGCCTGACCCTTAGGCAGGGAAACAAATTAATATATAAATGGATGGACTTTGGTCTCTTGTTTCCCTGTTCCTGCAGCCCAGGAATGCAGATTGGTCTCTGGGGTAAGACTTTCTCATTCTTGCCCACCCTTTTCTATGATCACCGATTTCCTGGCCTTCATTCCATATTTGCCAGACACAGACCATCTGCCAGGCTAGACAAGCCCAGCTCGAGAAACTCTCTGTCCTGATTCTTCCTAGCCTGCCTTCCCAGAATCCTCCGGGAAGATGGGCCTGACACATATTGTTTCTCAGTGACTCTACAACATGGTTGTGCTCCTCCCCCAAATACTTAAAACATGACCACAATCACCTGGTCCATTTTCCTCACACTGATTCTTTTCTCACTCTGTATTTCTACAACTGTAGCAGAGAGGAAGCCTGGAGGAAATTTAATAGGTGGAAATGTATGTGGCATTGAGAGTTATTGATTTTAGGAAAGTAATTCTTCTGAAAGAGAAGGATGAGACCAGGGACTGGCTTTGGGGACTTCAACTATAGAAGTGATATTTTCTTTCTAAGGATAGATACATACACATTATATCTTTATATGGTTTTATACTTCTGAGATGTTTCAATGGAAAAGTGTAGAATTCAAGATACAGTTGGGGTGGCACCTGCGGGTAAGAAATTGCTGAAGTGGCTTTGGCAGGAGGGGCATGAGTTCAAGGCTACCCTGGGCTACACATTTTTGAACTAGGGAGACGAATCAACAGTTAAAGACTTTACTTACAAAGCCTACAGGTTCATGTTCGATTCTCCAGTAGGGTTCCTTTCCCCAGTACACATACAAAGCCAGACGCACAAAGTGGCACATGCATCTGGAGTTTGTTCGCAATACCAAGAGGACCTTTCTTTCTCTGTCGAATAAATATTTTTAGTGGCTGGGTGTGGTGTCACACACCTTTAATATCAGCCCTCAGGAGGCTAAGGTAGGAGAATAAACAGAAGTTTGAGGCCCTGGGGCTACAGAGCCAGCTCCAGGTCAGCCTGGGCTAGAATGAGAACCTGCCTTGAAAAAACCAAATGAACAAAAATATACGTATATATTTAAAGCTGCTCAGCTCTTACCCTCGTAGATAGGCCTTGGGGGGAGAGACAGCACTAGCTGATGGACTCTGGAAGCCTGGGGGTATTAAATCAAAACATTCAGCCTGGAGGACAGAGGGGCAGCAGAGGGCTTCTGGGCTCAAAGCCAACATCTTAGACCACAAGGCTATAAGCTCAGTTTGGCTGACTATGAAAGCCTGTGAATCTATTGTGTTTACTGGTGAAAAGCCTCAAAATAGGCAATTCCTGGCTTATTAGTTTATGTGTTGATCTCTTGTCTGGAACTGGGACGAAGTTTTTCTGTAGAAACATGATTACCAACGGTAGCATACCTCAACACCGGTCACAAAAGCTCACGCTGCCCGAATGTACTAAAATATCACACTAAGATATTAGCTGAAGACCCTAACCAGTATTTATAACAGCGTTTCTGTGGGAAAGTGCATTTAGAGTTTTAATGCCTGGAACACACATTCCTCCTGACCTTATTCCCACAGTGCTGATTCTTATCAGAATGGCTCACAGGGGGGAGGGGAGGGAGACTGGTAGCTTTCTGTTGCTACAAGATTCAAGCAATTCATCTTCTTGAGCTGATCCCAACCCCCACCATGGATCCTGGCTTGTGACCTAAGTTTAGCCTTCAGCCTTCCAAGCTCAACCAGGGGGCCTGGTAATGGGTATACTTCACGCACCTCCATAAGCACAAGCGGATACATAACTCCCATGCTTCCTCCTCTCGTGTTTCTGAGGTGTCATCGTGGTGATCAGGAGTCCTCACAGATATAGCACGGAAAACTTTAGGGTCCCAAGACACAGGAACGGGAAAGCATACCTCAGAAGAAACTTCTAGATGCTTAGAATGAGCTGAAAAGTGGGTCCCAGGTTAGGACACAGGTGGCTTGGGCAAGAAGGACTCGTGTGATTCAGATGATAGATTCTGATAGTCTTCCTCAGAGACTCACCAGTATAACTGAAAGCTCAATCCCCATGGCCCTCCAGGGTGCCAGAAAAACAGAACTATTCTTTCTTTTTTTTGGGGGGGGGGTTCGAGGTAGGGTCTCGCTCTAGCCCAGACTAGCCTAGAATTCACTATGTCGTCTCAGGGTGGCCTCAAACTCACTGCGATCCTCCTACCTCTGCCTCCCGAGTGCTGGGATTAAAGGCGTGCGCCACCACGCCCGGCAGAACTATTCTTTCTTCTTAGACCAAACGCCCTTCCTGTTGGCTGTGAAGATGTTATTGTAGGAAACTTTCTCTCTACTTATGTCCTGAGCCCCAGCCTCAGCACTGGGGAACAGTGACGTGTGGTGGTCCTGGAGAAGTGGTGAAGATTCAAGATTAGACTCTGGGAGAGTCACCGGAGCCATTGGTGGACAGCACACGTCCCTGGTGCACTGAGGACAGAGGAGACTTAGAGCCCTAGTATCCCTCAGGGCTCCTCAGACTGTGGACGGTCATGACGGACTATACGTCACACTACTTTGTTCTCTAATGGAAACTGACTCTTGGGTGACTTGATCTGGACACTGAAAAATCGTGTCACCATTTGTTCCTGTGGGCTATGCTCGGTGACAGCCTAAACCTCTGGAGCTGTCCTGTTTCCCGGCTTCAAGCAGATTGTCCAACTTTTCCATCATCTTCCTAAAAGATTTTTTTTGGAGGGGGGTGGTTTTCTGTTTTTCGAGGTAGGGTCTCACTCTAGACCAGGCTGATCTGGAATTCACTGTGGAGTCTCAGGCTGGCCTCAAACTCACGGCAATCCTCCTACCTCTGCCTCCCGAGTGCTGGGATTAAAGGTGTGCGCCACCATGCCTGGCTTTAAAATTCTTTCTTTCTTTCTTTCTTTCTTTCTTTCTTTCTTTCTTTCTTTCTTTCTTTCTTTCTTTCTTTCTTTCTTTCATTCTTTCTTGGTTTTGCGAGGTATGGTCTCACTGTAGCCCAGGCTGACCTGGAATTCACTCTGTAGTCTCAGGGTGGCCTTGAACTCATAGCGATCCTCCTACCTCTGCCTCCCAAGTGCTGTAATTAAAGGCGTGTGCCTCCACGCCCTGCTAATACTTATTTTTTAAAAATATTTATTTACTTATTTGCAAGCAGAAAGAGAGACAGAGGGAGAGAATGGGCACACCAGAGCTTCTAGCCACTGCAAACTCCAGATGCACGCACCACTTTGTGCATCTGGCTTTACATGGGTTCAAGGCATTAGACTTTGCAGGCAAATGCCTTAACTGCTGAGCCATCTCTCCAGCCCTAAAATACTTATTTTTTACTTAAACTATCCATGGATTATTTCTGTAGTGTATGACTGAGAAACTCCAATCCAGATCCTGATGACAGAAAGTTGATAGATTAAGGCAAATGTGTTGCTGTGTAATTTACAAAGCACCTCAAATTATAAATCTATGAAAAGCAGAGTGCTAGCATATCATCCTCACAAGAATTAAGTGAAAAAAAAATGTATACCATCAAAATGTGAGAAGCTCAAGTTTTATCTGAGAGGGCAAAGGGGAGTGAGTTGATGGAAGATTACCATAAACATTACCAATTCCTAGCCCTGCCCAGTGCTATTCTCTCTGATGCCATAATAAATATGATGGTTTTATTCAACGGTAGCCACAGTTTCATCTCCTTTATTTAGGAAAATAAATATATTCGTTTATATTAATGGAAAGATTTTTAGGCACACAAGCAAATTGCCATTCCTTTGCAGTCATTTCAAAGGACTGAATTGGGATTCAATGTTAGTTTAAAAATAACAACTGAGACAAATGTGTCTGCTTAATTAAACCAAACAGTTGGCCAAATAAAGTGAGGTATGTTTCAATTCATCCAGTTGGCATTTTCTATTTGTTCCATGATTTAGCAGATACGGTGGCTGAGTTTGTCTGAGAGGGCAGGCTTCTGTATCCATGCCTGGTCCAGAGAGGTGCTAGTCACCTTCCCAGATGGTCTGCTGGGCCTTGTCCCTGCAGTCTGGGGCCTGCTTCCAGCCCACGAGGCAGCTGGTCCTTAGGCATAGCAGCAGATGTTTTGCTTCCAGTGGAGCTCAGGTTTCTAGGTCCTCATCTTCAGATAGAGTTAGAGGCCTCGGGCAGTGTTCTCTGGTCTAACTGGTCTCTCTCCCACCTGACATGAGGCAACTGTAGCATGAATCGGAACTAGAGGCGTTCAATATGAATGTTTCCCCTAGATGTCTGCTCCCACTGGAGGCTCATGAACCAACCAGGTTCTAGAAAATACATTCCCTCTTCCAACTACCACAATAATGTCATCATTATAGCCTGTGGCTCCTCTCCCCCCACTTCCAGCCAAGCCCTATCTCAGCTCTGATCTCTGTTCCCAGAGTCCTGGCTGAGCACAAGGCTTATTCTAATGGAAAGGGATTTTTTTGTGTTTGCACGTGTATGTGGTGTGCATGCATGTGCGGATGCATGTCTGGGCATATGTGTGAGCAGAGGCTAGAGGTTGTTTTCAGGTGTCTTCCTCTTCAGCAATTTCCTACTGGCATGCACCACCACAACCAATTAGATGTCATCCTTTATCACTCTTCCACTTCTTAAAAAATATCTTTATTTAATCATTTGGGCTGGAGAGATAGCTCAGTGGTTAAGGCACCTGCCTCCAGTACCTAAGGCCCTGGGTTCAATTTCCCAGGACCCACATAAGCCAGACCCACAAGATGGTGGCTCTGGTGCTCTCTCTCTCTCTCTCTCTCTCTCTCTCTCTCTCTCTCTCTCTCTGCTTGAAAAATGAATAAATAAAATATTTTTAAAAAATATTTTTATTTAATCATTTATTAGCAAGCAGAGAGCTAGAGAGAGAAAAGAGACAGACAGAGAGAATGGGTGCACCAGGGCCTCCAGCCACTGCAAACAAACTCTAGATGCATGGGCCTCTCTGTGCATCCATGGGTACTGGGAAATCCAACACTGCTGAGCCATCTCTCTAACCCTCCATTCTGCTTTTTTTTTTTTTTTGAGGTAGGGTCTCGCTCTAGTCCAGGCTGACCTGGAATTCACTATGTAGTCTCAGGCTGGCCTCGAACTCACGGCAATCCTCCTACCTCTGCCTCCCAAGGGCTAGGATTAAAGGAGTGTGCCATCACACCCAGCTCCATCATATTTTTTGAGATGGGGTTTCACCTCTCACAAACACAGAGCTCACCATTTTGGCTAGACTAGATAACCAGCAACCCTAGGGAGTACCTGTCTCTTCCTCCCCAGCACTGCACCACCATACCCATGCCCAGCATTTAGTGGGTTCTCAGTATCCAAACTCAGGTTCTCATGCTTGCATAGTGTGGTGGTTTGAATCAGATGTTCCCATTAACTCATGTGTCCTGAATGCTTGGTCCCCAGCTAATGGCAATATGGGAGGTGGAGCCTTGCTGGAGGAGGTGTGTTGTTAGAGACAGACTCATGGGTGTTATAGCCAGTTTACCCTTGGTAGAACTTGGCTCACTTTCCTGTTGCTGCTGTCTGTCTGATGTTGGTAAGGAGGTGATGTCCATCCTCTGTTCATGTCATGCTGTCTCCTGTCATCATGGAACTTCCTCTCGAGTCTGTAAGCAAAAAAAAAAAAAAAAAAAAAAAAAAACAAAAAAAAAAAAAAACACAAACTTTTCCCATGAGCTGCTTTGGGTCAGGTGTTTTGTTCCAAGCAAAGCAAAGGTAACTGCAACACACAGCAAGCATTTTACACACAGGGCCACCTTCCCAACCTTCTGGAAAGGGTTTTTAGACACAGGAGAGAAGATTTCCCATTTCACAGTGAGCCCATACAACAGACCTGGAGCTGTGTGATGACCCTCCCTGTGTATCGCTTGTGGACTCAGAGCCCTTAGCTAGCAAGACAGCCCTCCCTTTGTGGTGGGTTTCACCAGCTTCTCCACCTCCTTCATCAAGTACCAGTGCCATTTGTGCCTTTAATGCCTGCACTTGGGAGGCAGAGGCAGGAGGATCTCTGTGAGTTCAAAGCCACCCTGAGACTACATAGTAAATTCCAGGTCAGCCTGGGCTAGAGGGAGACCTTACCTCGGAAAAAATCAACAAAAGAAAAAAATATAGAATTCCGCCCCAGTAGGGTGACTGTTTCTGAGTCCTCCCTCCATGATCTCTATCTGCTACAATTGATCTTGGACTTAGTGCAAAAATCAAAGCTTCAAGGTGCCTGTACCTTCACCCACATCTGGAAGGGAAAATGAAAGACTGTCTTGAAGATCACTTAGCTTAAATCGAAGCATTGCCTTTTGCCCACACAGTTTCTCAGTGGTTTAGTGAACAGCACCCTGTGTGGGAAGGCAAGCTCTAGCTGATCAGTCTCCGAGGATAGATTCCCAGTCAGACAGGAGCTCAGGAACTAGGTTCTTTGACCACTGGCCATCGTATCACTCCAGGCCAAGTCCAAGAATTGTGTCAGAGATCCCCATGGTTATCTACATGGTGGCCTTGTACTTTGTACTCAGCCAAGTTCACTGAAGGCATTGAGTTATTCCTGGGATTTATTTATTTTTTTTTATTTTTTAATTTTTTATTTATTCAACTTCAAGCAGAGAGAGAGAGAGAGAGAGAGAGAGAGAGAGAGAGAGAATGCACCAGGGCCACCACCTTGT
Source organism: Zapus hudsonius (assembly GCA_004024765.1). NCBI lineage: Eukaryota > Metazoa > Chordata > Mammalia > Rodentia > Dipodidae > Zapus > Zapus hudsonius. Next base: position 3,984 of record PVHP010036338.1, on the reverse strand, counting down.
GGGTCTGGCTTATGTGGGTCCTGGGGAATTGAACCTGGGGTTTTTGGCACTGGAGGCAAGTGCCTTACCCGCCGAGCCATCTCTCCAGTCCATTCCTGGGATTTTTTAATAAGCCTCTGCTTTCACTGGACCAAAATGAATTATCACCCAAAGAAAGAAAAAGTTTCCCTCAAATATAGAATTTGGGGGCCAGGGGGTAGGTAAGAGTGGCTACTGCTTAAAGCACGAGGGCCTGAGACTGCCTGAGAGGGACTCCCCAGCACCCATGCAAAAAGCTGGCCATGGGCCTGGGGAAATGGCGCAGCGGTTAAAGGCACTTGCTTAAAAAACCTGTCAGCCTGGGTTCAATTCCCCAGTACCCACATAAAACCATATACACCAAGTGGCGCATGTGTCTGGAGTCTGTTTGCAGTAGCTGGAGGCTCTGGGGCACCCATACTCACTCTATTTCTCTGTGTCTTAAATTAATAAAAGTATTTTTTAAAAGCTGGGCCTGATTCTACATGTCTAGAACCCCTGTCATGAGAGGAAGAGAGTGGGACAGAGTTCAGAGAATCACTGAGACACCAAAGCTCCAGGTTGAGGCGGAGACTCATCTTAAGGAAACACATGGATAAGTGACCCAGGAGGGCACTGGACATTCTTCTCTGGCCTCCACATGGGTATGGGCCTCTGCACACATGTGCATGGGTCACACATATATCACATTACATGTCACACCACACAGTCTCTGCACACAGGCACTCATACATGCACATGCAAAAAAAAAATAGAGACACCATTAAAACCAATTCCTTTAACAGTACACTATGGCCATCTTGACCCAGAATAAGAAGGTCGTGGCTCTAGCCATAGTCAGTTCCTGGGGATAAGCTAGCTTGGTTGAAATCAACTACCTGAGTATGGACTCATGTATATTCCAGCCACCTTAGAGGAGGCATCATCTCCCCGTATCCAGCACTCTGGAGTAATGTACTTGACGGCAAAAGCCTGGAGTAGCTGAAATATAAGCCCAGATCAGCACCCTCTTTCTTTGGATATTTATGTCTTTACCATCTCTTATAAACTGGGTCCTGAAATGGCCAAGTGATTTCCTTATTTCAAAGTACCAGGAAGCAGATAAAACATCTCTTGGGAATCTTCCTGTGGCCACAGTGACAAAAGCAATCCAAAGCCTGATGTTTCTGACACCTAGCATAAGCATGTAGCATGAAGCCAGAGTTACCCAGGAGGAAGTCAGGGAGACCCTGGCCACCAGGAAGCCCACTTTCCAGTGCTGGTGTCTGTTTTATGTTCTTATACTTGCTGTCCCAAGAACCTTGTCGTTTATAAGAATGCACTGATTGTCACATCATATTAAACCTCCAAAAGAAATACAGCGAAGTTAAGGCATTAAATGTAAGAAGATAAGGGATGAGGAGATTGCTAAACTGGGGAAGTGCTTGCGTGAGGACCCAACTCGATCCTTAGAAGTCATGTTTAAAAATCACAGTAGTGCATACTTGTAATCCCTGCTCTGAGGATCCAGAAGACAGGAGGATCCTTGGGCCTTCCTGGCCAGTCATTCTAGCTTACTTGGCAAGCACCAGGCCAGTGAGAGATCCTGTCTCAACAAACATAAAACATAAAACAGAGCTCAAGCCTTTAATCCCAATATTTGGGAGGCACAGGTAGGAGGATGGATGTGAGTTTGAGGTCAGCCTGGGACTACATAGCGAATTCCAGGGCTAGAACAAGACCCCACCTCAACAAAACAAAACAACAACAACAAAAACGTGGAGAGCTGGGGGAGAACTTCCAGAGACATCGCCCCCCTCAGTAACATCACACTAAGGCAGGTGGAACCGGGCTGACTCCTAGGCTATCCATAATCCCCTACCCCAAGGACTGATCCAGACTGCCCATGGAGGAAGATATCCAGCTAATTGGGGATGGGGAAGAGGGGTGTCATGGTTTGATCCAGGTGTCCCCCACAAACAAATGAATGTGTTCTGGGTAATCAATCCTCAGCTGACGGCAGTTTGGATTTTACAACCTCGATGGAGCTGTGTTGTTGGGGGGCAGGCTTATGGGGATTATAAACCAGCTTCCCCTTGCCAGTGTTTGGCACACCTTCCTGCCACTATTTCCAGTGCTGTGGCAGAGGTGATGTCCACCCCTCTGCTCATGCCATCGTTTTCCCTGCCAGGATGGAGTCTCCCCTCAAGTCCGTAAGCCAAATAATCCCATTCCTCCACAAACCACTTTTGTTTGGCTTCTTTCTGCGCAGCAACTAGAAAGCTGACTGCAACAAGGGGCATTGGGAAAATGGGGATAACAACTCATTATTTGTTCATTAAATTTATCTCATGGATAATAAAAAAAGGTGGAGAGCACCTGAAAAACCTGTCCTCTGACCTCACAGCCATTTGCACACACACCTATGTACCTATGTGCACCTTCACACAATGAATGTGCACATGCATTTACACACTCAAGAAAAAAACATAAGAGAAAATCCTAAACCACTAGAAGAAAATGTGATGTGTTTCTTAGATGAGAAAAAATCTTGTAACTAGTAAATCCACAGATGACATGTCAAAATAAATCAATTCAGTTAGCATGAGTGTGTGAACATTTGATATTCAAACCAAACAGGTGCTAATATTCTGAGTGCAAGATGATGGTACTCTTCTTAAAGTATTATTTATTTATTTGCAAACAGAGAAAGAGAAGAGAGACAGACAGACTGACTGACTGACTGAGCGTGCCAGGGCCTCCAAACGAACTCCAGATGCATGCACCACTTTGTACAACTGGCTTTACAAGGGTACCGGGGAATCAAACTCAGGTCATTAGGTTTTGCAGGTAAGCGCCTTAACCACTGAGCCATCTGTCCAGTCCCAGGTGATGGCACTCTTTATTTAGGAGCCTCTAACTGTCACCGTGGCACTATGCCCTGGCCGTCCAGTCTCTCTCTCTCTCTCTCTCTCTCTCTCTCTCTCTCTCTCTCTCTCTCTCTCTCTCTCTCTGCTTGTAAATAAATGAAATTGTTTAAAAAGAAAAAAAAAACATTTAAAACTAATGGGATACAAATCATGGTTTTGAGGTTTTGCACGTGTGTGTTTGCACACATGTGAGGGCATATACATGTAGGTACATGTGCACGCACGTGCGTGGAGGCCTGAAGTTCATGTCAGGTGTCTTCCTCAATCACTCTCCACCCTATTTAAATATATATCCATATGTATATCTATACATATATATTCATTTATTTATTTCCATGTGTGTAAGCACCAGGTTCTCTGCCACTGCAAATGAACACCCATCCGACTTTAAATGGGTAGCTAGGGAATTGAACTGGGGCTTGTAAGCTTTGCAAGCAAGTTTCTTTAATGCTTTAATTCTAGGGTTCCATCTCCCCAGTACCCCTATTTTTTAAAGACCCTAAAGCTCACTGATTTAGCTAGAGGAGCTAGTCAACAAGTCCTGAGGATCCTCCTGTCTCTGACTGCCCAGTGTTGGGATTTCACTTTATTTTATTATTTTTTATATTTTATTTATTCATTTTCAAGACAGACGAGAGAGAGAGAGAGAGAGAGAGAGAGAGAGAGAGAGAGAGAGAGAGAGAGAGCGCACCAGGGCCACCACCTTGTGGGTCTGGCTTACGTGGGTCCTGGGGAATTGAACCCAGGGCCTTAGGCACTGGAGGCAAGTCCCTTAACCGCTGAGCCATCTCTCCAGCCCAGTGTTGGGATTTTGGGCATGTACCGCCACACCCAAGTTTTACATGGGTGATGGGGATCTGAACTCGGGTCCTCATGCTTGTATAGTGACTGAGCCATCTCCCAGCCTCTGTTTGATTGATTTACTTTTTGAGAACAGGGTTCTCTGACTATGTAGCATGTGCCACTAAGCCCAGCAATGTTTTCCTTTTTTCTTTATTTTTCTCTTTATTTTTCATATTCTGGAGCCCAAATTGTTTCTGGACTTCTTTCTTTTTTT
>PVHP010036337.1:0-17971 GCA_004024765.1 Zapus hudsonius | reverse complement strand
GTCCTGACCAAGTTCTTTCTCCCCCTCGTAAGCCAAACCTCACAGTCCATAGTTCTCAATACATTCAGGTCTTTCAACTCTGACTAGAATGATCCATGAAGCTGTACTCACAACACTGCGAGGCATCTCTTAGGCCGAGATTTCAAGTCCTTCCACATTCCTCCTGTAGATCACTTCCAGAAGACCAAAGCCACAAGATCAGGGTTCTAGCAGCAACAGATGACCCCACGTCCTGGTACCAAAACTGTTGCGGTCAGCTTTCTGGTTGCTGCACAAAAAGAACCCGAACAAAAGCGGCTTGTAGAGGAATGGGTTTATTTGGCTTACGGACTCGAGGAGAGACTCCATTCTGGCAGGGAAAACGATGGCATGAGCAGAGGGCTGGACATCACCTCTGCCACAGCACTGCAAACAGCAGCAGGAAGGTGTGCCAAATACTAGCAAGGGGAAGCTGGCTTATAACCCCCATAATCCCACCCCCAACAACACAGCTTCATCGAGGTTGTAAAACCCAAACTGCCATCAGCTGAGGATCGATCTATCAGAACACATTCAATTGTTTGTGGGGGACACCTGTATCAAACCATGACACAGGGTGTATCAGAAATATGGACCCTGCCATTAGCTGCCTTCAAGAAATGCACCTTACCTCTAAAGACAGTAATCTCCTAAGGGTAAAAGGTTGGAAAAAGATTTTACAGGTATGTGGAAATAAAAACCAAGTAGGTGTGGCTACATAAATATCTGAAAAAATAGACTTTAAACCAAAATCAACTAAAAAGGACAATGATGGCCACTTCTTACTCATCGAGGTAATGATCCAATAAGAGGATATCACTATCATAAATATGTATGCACCAAAGTCAGGTCTACCACAGTTCATAAACCAAAATTTACTCAAAAAGAAAAGAAAAAAAGAAATAGACTCTAATACCATCATAGTATTGGACATTAATACAAATATCATCTCTAGACAGATCATTCAAACAGAAGGTCAATAGGGAAATAACAGCTTAACAACACCATAGACCAGCTACATATGACAGATATATACAGAACATTCCATTCCAAGGACACAGAATTTATATTCTTCTCATCATCTCATGGAACATTCTCCAAAATTGACCACTTACTAGTTCATAAAACATCCCTCAAAAAATTCAGGAAGATTTAGGTAGCCCTGCATCATATCAGACAACAGTGTGTTAAAGTTGGAAATTATGAGAGGAACAGCAGAAATTACAATAAATATTGGTGTCTGAAGAATATGCTTTTAAACAATGAATGTATCATTCAGGAAAAAAAAAGGAAATTTAAACTTTTCCAGAACTAAATGATAATGAAAATACATCATAAAAAACCTGTGGGACACTAGGAAGGCAGACCTAAGGGGAAATTCATAGCACTAAATGCCTTCATAACAAAGACATAGATAACTCAAATTAATCACCTAACCATGCACCTAAAAACATTGGAAAAACTAGAACAATCCAGCACTAGAAGTTCAAGGTGAAAAGTAATAATCAGGACAGAGATTAATGAATTGAAAATGAAGAAAACTATTAAAAAGTAGATAAATTAAATAACTTGGTTCATTGACAAAATAAATAAGATTGATACTCTTTGACCAATATAAATAAATGAAAAACAGAGAAGACCCTAATCAACAAAATCAGAAATAAAAAGTGAGAGGTAACAACAGACCTCAATGAAATTTTAAGAATCAACAGGCCATACTTACAAAACCTTTACTCCACAAAATTGGAGAACCTGGAAGAAATGGATGAAGGACATCTACCAACTACCAAAGCTTAGCTGAGAGCAGACAAAGCTCCTAAATAAACCTATAACATCCACGGAGATTCAAAATGTAACAATAACCTCCCCAAAAGGAAAAGTCCAAGATCAGATGAATTCTCAGCCAAATTTTTTCAAACTTTCATCATAGAACTGAAACCACTCTTTCTGAAGCTTTATCGAGGTATAGAAAAAGAGGGAAGGCTTCCAAACTCCTTCTATGAAGCAAGCATCATCCTAATCCTCAAACCAGACAAAAATGCAACAAGAAGACTACAGACCCATATCCCTGATGGACTTAGTTGCAAAAACCCTGAACAAAACCCTCACAAATCGGATACAACACCACATCAACAATATCATACACCTAAATCAAATAGACTTCATCCCAGGGGTGCAGGTATGTTTCAACATAAGGAAGTGGATTAATGTAATTCACCACATTAATAGACTCAACCACAAAACCACATGGTCAGCTCAATTGACACATTGAAGGTCCTTCAAAATTCAAAAACACTTCATGTTCAAAACTCTGGAAAGGCTAGGCATAGATGGCTGATACCTCAACATAATAAAGGCATATATAAAACTCCTAAAGCCCAAATCACACTCAATGGAGAAAGACTCAAGGAGTTCCCACTTGAATCAGGAATAAGACAGGGATGTGCATTCTCACTGATGCTCTTTAACATAGTGCTTGATGTCCTAGCCCAAGCAATAAGACAAGACAAAAGCATAAAAGGAATACAGATTGGAAAAGAAGAAGTAAAACTATCCCTCTTTGCAGATGACTTGATCCTATACATAACAGAACCAAAGACCAGTATCAGTAAATTTGTGAAGGTGATAAATTCCTTCAGCAAAGTAGTAGAATAAAAAATTAATGCAAAAAAATCAGTAGCTTTCCTGTATGCAGATGATATGCATTCAGAAAGACATCAGAGAAACTGTCCTGTTTTCAATAGCCTCAAAAAAATCAAAATACCTTGGAATATTACTAACCAAGTATGTGAAAGACTTGTATAATGAAAACATTAAAATGCTCAAGGAGGAAATAGAGGAGAATGTGATAAGATGGTAAATAATCCATGTACCTGGATAGGGCAAATTAATATAGTAAAAATGGCAATCCTTCCAAAAGCAATTTACAGATTTAATGCCATGCCAAAAAAATCTCAGCATCTTTATTCACAGACATATAAAAAACAATCTCAAAATTTATTTGGAAGGGTAAAAGGCCTCTGATAGCCAAATCTTTCCTAAATAAAATAACTTCCTCAGGAGGTATCACCATTCCTGATCTAAAGACATACTACAAATCCATAGTAACAAATACAGCATGGTTCTTGCATAAAAACAGATAGACCGACCAATGGAACAGAATATAAGACACTGCTCTTAGCTCAAATAACTATAGTTATTTGCTCTTTGGCAAAGGTGCCAACAATGTTCACTGATGTAAAAATTGCATCTTCAACAAATGGTGCTTGACTAATTGGATAAACACATGTAAAAAAAATGAAAAGACCCACTCCTTTCATCATGCACAAAAATCAACTCCAAATGGATCAGGGACCTCAACATAAGACCTGTAACCCTGAGAAACCTGGAAGAAAAGATAGGAGGAACTCTCCATGAGGCAGGAGTAGGAAAAACTTCCTGAGCAAATCTCCAGTAGCCCACGAAGTGAAAAAAATCACTTAACCAATGGGACCTTATCAAGTTTGTCTGAAATAGGGACTCTGGCCACAATCCTATGGGATCCAAACAAGGGCTCCAAAGAGAAATCCTCATTATGAGAGAACCACAGAGAGTCTAATCTCAAAAGAATCTTGCCAAAATAGAAATGTGCATCTCATTTAACCTATACTGAGCTCACTCTCCGATGGAGATTCTGTTTGTATTTTTCAGAAGGCAGTGAGAGAGCCGTAATCATTCTAACTCCACCAATGAGACACACGTTGATGGCTGACATCCCTGCAAGAGATGAACCACCCCCGGCCTCTCGTATAGGCCCCAATTGTAACCTTTGAGAGAGTGGTAGGATAAGCAAGAGACCTATAACCATAGCAAGCAGTCAACCCAGGATAAGTCAGCAAGACAGATACCAACGTTTTCCAATACATCTTAAGTAGAAGCACAGAGACCCTTAAGATGTCAACAATAAAGCAGACTTAAAACTAACCCACCCTGACTCAGTGACCTGAGTAGAAGACAGGGTGGAAAGAATTTAAGAGCCATGGTGGAAGAGAATATCCAGAGACATTGCCCCCTCAACAACAACACACAAAGTGGGGGAAACCTGGCCACCTCCTGTGCTATCCATAACCCTCTACCCCATAGATTTTTCTAGTATGCCCACTGAGGAGGATATCCAATGGATTGGGGACAGGGAGGAGGGAAATGAGAATACCAACACAATATTTGCTAGTACAATGTATCTACTTTTGGATAATAAAGATTAGAAAAAGAAAATACTGCACATTGATCATATTCCCACTAGAGTATCCTCCTTTATCCCCTCCCCCAGCTTTATTTCAATGATGGTCTTCCTCATTGGAGGTATTGGTGATCAGTATGAGGTCATGAATGCACCAGTTGATCTTATAAAGATAAAATGTGTCACAGCATGCCTTCCCACTCTGTGGCTGCTATATTTTTTGGTCCTCTAATGCATGACATTCTCTTAGCCTTGGAGAGTGTGTTATAAGTCTATTTTAGTGTTGAGCTCTCAACAGCTAATGGCTGGGGTGGGAGGTAGGCTCCAGATGTTTTCTCTCATGAATCTCTCTTTCTCATAAAGGGAGCTTTCTGTTATTTTTCTTTAGCTGCTTATTTAGCTAAATAATGTAAGTTCTGTTGAACTCTCTGACACGTGTTCTCCCCACACTGGTGTCTGGTGAACTCTGTAACTTCCCACATGGTGACTGGAAATTTCCCCATCCAACTCCCCTTTTCCCTAATTTACTAAATTAGAATAAATGTATAATTAAAATTTAATTCTGTCCCTGTGTACAATTCTTTGGCATTAGAGGACACAAACTCATAGTAGGAGGAGAGGGAAGGGAGGATTCCAAAACTCTTTCTCAGTGTTGCTTATGAATATTAATTATCAATATCTCATATCAGAAGCACACAAGCAAATGTTGCAGTTCCCCAGTAATTATATCTGTAAATGTTAACCAGTCCTACATAAGTGTTTTGTTCCATATTTACATTTTTTTGAAATAAATTTGTATATTTTTCAAAAAAATTAACTTCTTTATAAATCTTAGTGACAAATTAATGAAAATTATGGTTGTTTCTCTTCTTTTATGAAAAAAAATTACTTTCCATTTTTCCAAAAATTCCTCTTAACTTGCATTTGTTTATTTACTTATTAATTTTTAGGCAATGTTTCACCATTTTCATAGTCAGCCACACGCCTCTGGGATGAATCTCCAAACCAGGCACAATTTTGGGGAGGAAAGTATTTATTAAAGTAACAGATACAGGGGAAGTTAAGGAAAGGCTGGCTCCCTTATACAGATCCAAACAGAGACAGAGGCCCAGCACCTCCAGAAGCAAGCAAGCACACTGTAATTTTCTACAAATATGAAAATGTTCTTTCTTGTGCTATTTAATCTGGTTTGAAGATTTTAAATATAGCTACTTTGAGTCACAGAAATTAATTTTTAACTTTATTCAATTTTAGTAAGCTCAAAGTAGACTGAATTGACTTTTCTCTTGCTAATTGCTACCATATTGGATAGCCTAGCCCCTACTGGCCATGAATCCCTCTTCCCTTGCATTGTCATCATTATGACCTTACCTTTGTTTATATTCTCCTTTTGATAGTATTTGGCTTTACTGTTAGATTTTAATCATAACAACCAGATCCTGCACATTTTTCTCTTCTTTGAATGCTCAGAGTTTAGTAAAATGTGTTGCCCAAGTAAGTGCTTAACAAAAAAATCATCAATATTGCAGTGTTATATTTTACAAGTCAAGGGGTACAATCAATACATTAGCATATGCATAAGGAACTTTCCTGGAATTCTTTCATACACCTTGGCCTATATAGTGGCAAAATATGCACCATGATAGAGAAGAAGAAATTTTACTAACAATGTCATCTGCACCTGGAAGAATGACTGTCTTTTCTCCTCTTTCTAAGAGAGCTTTCACTATTTAACATTGAAACAGTAATTCACTAATTAAGAATTTAATATTATTTACAGTTTGGTTGTCAATGAGTCACTCATTAATTAATTTTATAGGTAAATACTCTTGCTTAACAATAGTCAAGAATTTCACTAAAACATGTTTTAATCTATGGAATTTATTACACATGTAAAACACTGGAAAACTCAGACGATGACTTGGGAATTTTCATAAGAGAATCCAGTCATCAGCAGCATATGCTTTCTTCTCTTTATATTTACAGTTTACTTTAGATAAAATTCTAAATTTTTAAAAATATTTCTAATGGGCTCAGTGGTTAAGGTACTTGCCTGCAAAGCCTAATGATTAGGGTTGGATTCCCCAGCATCCATGTAAAGCGAGATGCACAAAGTGGCACATGCATCTCAAGTTTGCAGCAGCTAGTGGCCCTGGAACACCCATGCTCTCTCCGTCTCTATCTCTCTCTCCTTGCAAATAAATAAATATTTAAAAATAGTTTTATTTATGTGTTATTTTAAGCAGAAAGAGAGACTGAGAGAAGGAGTGGGTGAACCAGGGCTTCTTGCTCTTGGAACTGCAAATGAACTCCAGACACATGTATCACTCTGTGCATCTTGCTTTAAACAGGTACTGGGGAATTGAACCCGGTCTGTCAGGCTATGTGTTACCACTGAGCCATCTATCCAACCCAAAAATTCTAAATTTTTAAGAGTGAAAATCAAGAGGATTTCCATAGAAGTAAGCAAATCCTACTAAAAAGTAAGAAAATATTTTACTTGAACCTGAAATATACATATGTTCACACACAAAAACTAGCATTACGTATGTTTCTTGCTGTTTATTATATAATTTCCTTAATTCAATATAATTTTAGTTAGAATAAATTTTAAATTATTGATTAGAAAACCTTTTCCATAACTACTATTTTTCTAAGAGATAAGGGCCATTTCTATTTGTTTATTTTTTTAGGGGGAGAGGGTTATGACTTATTTTTTTTTTACTTATTTAACTCCTTGCCCCAAATTTATTGGCTCCAAATTCCTTCATTTGACCTCATTCTACCATTTCCCACAAGGTCTTTCAAGAAAGAAAAAGATAATAACCAGGGCCAAAGCCAAAAATGAGATTAGTTTCTTCCTCAAGCAAGAGAACATGAGTTTTAAAACGTGAAAAGAAGTCCTTCAAGGGTCATCTGTCATGTAATTACGAGGGTATTATTAAAAAAATATTACTGGCACAGATTCCACATTTGGAAGGCAGGTGCCACAATGCCACGAAGCAGTACAAAGTTATTGATGCTGACATGTAGATTCATAAAAAAAGCACATACATTTGTGTCCTACTGCTCCATTCATTAATGGAAAATGCAACATCAGAGAATTTGTCTTTCATTATGTAGTACATTGGCTAGGATTTATAGTCAACCATCTTTCTGCTGCTTCATTGGTTTTTAACCAGTCATTCCAATTTCCATTTATAGAAAAATATGGTGTATAGATTAGCATATATTCCTTTCATGTTTCTTTGGACTGCTTCTTTTACTTGTGATATTTTTTTAATTTAGCTAATTTATTTATGTGATAGCTCCTGAGAATCATGACTTAGAAAGTAACTGTGCCTTTATCAAAACATCTCAGTAAAAATACTCATATACTTTTGCTAAGCAATTGATCTACTTTTCAAATTCTACTTTGACTTGAATACCCACTGTTTTTAAAATTAAAGATGCCAATTTCAGGTTTTTCATTACCTAGAGGAAGATTTAAAAAAAGAGTAAAAAACTAACTTGCTTAATGATTAAATTACAAAAGGTCTGAAAATTGTGCATCACCTTAGTGCTTCCTTTAATAGAGCATTGATTCTTAGAAAAACATAGTATTACTCAGGTTTAATCACTACCTAACAAACATCTCCTGAGTTTTTAAGGATTTTTGTAACTCTTAATCTAGTCCAGTTTTAAAATTTCTCATGTGTCAGTGAGGTTTTTCCCTGTGAATAGAAAATAAAAATTACTTTGTATAGTTTATCTCTTATTATCGATTTGTCTGGTAAATTTAAGTATTTTATTTTACCTGAAGTAGTAATGGTGTCACAAATTATATCTCATGAAACCAAATAATTAAAATATGAAGAAATTAATCTCCCTTACAGTGGCTGAATTTGTACAAAGCTCTATTACCATGCACAGTGTTTTCCTGTTACATTTCTGAACACTGTACCATAACACACTTTTTCATATCTAGCTAAAATATAATTTAATGTTAACAATGATGTAAAATTTCTGAACAATACTGTTATTTTTTTTCCAAAACAGTTTCTTCTATATAATCCTCCATGCTGTGGAGTAAGGCATATCTTTCTGGTGATATAACCTGGGGATTCCTGCATAGAAGACAAGCCATTTTGTGCATCTGCTTACATGGGTACTGGGGAATAAAACTTGGGCCACAGGTTTTACAAGCAAGTGACTTTAACCACAGAGCCATCTCTCCAGCCCAACTCTGTCTGTTTTGGCTTGATTGTGTTGTCTAAGCTTTATTTCTTTTCCATTCTTTTCCAAAGACACTTTTCTCTTTCCGGGTTTTTCAAGGTGAACATTAAAATGAACTAGGCTAATTTGTAGCCTTATTCCCAATGAGAAACCATTAAGCAACCACTCTGCTTCTTGTATTTTTCAAATTCAAGAGCAGCTGGAGATTGTATTCCCAGCAATGGAGAAAAGTGGCTTGCTGTATACTAGTTACAAATCATTATAATCAGTCCCATCCCTTTATTTACTTCCCTTGAATGTAAATGTGAATTTACAACTTCTCCCATTCTTACCCCAAGAATCTGGTATGGTCAACAGAATGCTGCAAAAATAATAATGTACAAGTTTTGAGTCTAGGTTTCAAGATACCTTAAGTTCATTTGCTGGTTTTCTTGGATCTTGCTCAGTAGCTGTGTGATAAAGCCAATCTTGGGTCCTGGATGACAGTCCATCACCTGTTTCTAGCAAAGTTAACAGCCAGCTAGTCTCACGGTAGAATTCCTTTTCAAGCAGCTGAATCCAGACTCTTAAAACAGCACAGATAAAGCCAAATTGCCAGACTGAACAAATAAAGGGTATTACTATAAACTTCTAAGTTCTTGGGTTGTTTATTAGGCTACAAAAAGAGCTTGTCATGGGGTCTTAGAAGCTGCTGTAGCTAAACCGCTGTGTTTTCTCTTAGGCCTTTAGATGTTGATGGATAACAAAAAAGCAGGATTAAATCTGGTCATCTGTACCATTGATATTTGATATGAGGGAAGTTTGTCCCAATAATTACAGAATTACAAACTAAAACTAGAGTAGGGGCTCTCAGGACAAAATTTTTATTAAAAGGAAAAAACAGTTGAAGAAAGGAAGGGAGTGGCTGAGGGAGATCCAGGCTGTACACTGAAAAAGAAATGAACACTCACATTAATAATAAGGATGATGTAGTCAATGGCAACATGATACATCGCCTAATACAATTACCAGCAACTGAAGGAGTTCTCTTCCACCTCAGGGCCCACAACTTTGGAAAAAGACAGATTCTTGACTTTACCACAGGAAATTATTTAATAAAAAGACATTAGAGTGTTTATTGCATATGCCAACAGAATTATATAGAAAAAGGACAATACACAATCCAATACATAGAACCAGGACCCTCAATAAGCCTGTGAATAATTAGAGCAGCCAGACAACCCCTGGTTCCGTCCACTGGTTCCTTTCCTCACTGAGCTGTTGACCAACAACATGAGATTCCAACAACATGAGATTCCAACAACATGACAGAATTCTGTCAAAGCTCTTGGGTGCCCTCCCCAGGCCTGAGGCAAAACCCTGTTGCTGAAGAAACCACTGAATGCCATCGACCAGCAGCGAGAGACCCTTCAACGTCCAGGGGAAAATGATCAACAACAGCTGGAGTAAACAGAGACCACTGACAAGAAAAACAATCTGCGGTCATGAGTAGGCTGACCACACCCCCTACTGGGAGAGAACAGCAAACCAAGAAAGGAGCACTTGTGCAACGGAGGAGCCTGGGCCTGGGGGAGGCAATCAACAGCTTTCTAATTCTGCCAATTTTCCACTTAGTGAGGGGAACCCCTTGTCTGCAACATGGGATTCAGGGCGATAATTACCGGATCCCATACTCTTGGGCTCCTGAGACAAGATGCACTGTGGGAGCAATTGACGGGGAGGCTACTAAAAATTGAATCTAGGTAATCCAGAAATGTGTATATTTGTTAACCTACACTGATCTCACTCTCAGATGGAGATTGTGCTTGTATTTTTCAGGATGCAGGGAGAGACCTGGGGCCCATCTAACCCTACCAACCGACCACAGGCCGATACCTGAGATTCTGGCAAAAGAGGAGCCACCACAGTCATTCCGTGGAGAATCCATATGGAATCCCACAGAGAAGGACGGGAGGAACAAGGGACCCACAGCCACAAACATTTGATCTACACAGGATGAGCCAGTGAGACAGAAACCAACGATCTTCAACACAAAGACCCCAAAACTCACAACCTTAAAGCAGCCTTAATACTCATCCACCATGACTCAGGGACCTATGCGGAAGAGGGGGCAGAAAGATTGTAAGAGCCATGGTGGGGGAGACTATCCAGAAGCATGGCACCCTTCAGTATCAACACACTTGGGCCAGGAGGACCGGGCTGAGTACTAGGCTATCCAGGGTCCCCTGCCACAAGGACTGATCCAGTGGGCCCATGGAGGAGGATATCCAGCTGATTGGGGATGGGGAGGGGGCATTGGGGAATTGGGGATAACAACTCATTGTTTGCCCACTGAATAATGTAACTCATTATGGACAATAAATATATATTTAAGGGGAAAAAAAGAGTCACAGTTAAGTATCTTTACAATGGCTCTGTGTGTGTGTGTGTGTGTGTGTGTGTGTGTGTGTGTGTGTGTGTGTGTGTATGTGTGTGTGTGTGTCCAAGTCTTTGGTAAATTTCTCAAAGGATGTAATTTATGACAATCAAGCAAATATGAACATTTAAGTAAAGGTTAAACTTTGAGTTAATGCAGATGAAATAGTTTGTTGTTGTGATCTTTAAGAATTTTCTTTTTTAAATGAATTTGTAAAGTGATTTTATGAGGTGTACTTATTTTAAGTGTGGATAGTCCTCTTCAGGGCTCTCAATGAGTTTTCCAGGTTCTTTTGTTTCAGAAATAATTGCACTAGGAATACATGGATATAGATAGAAATCAAGACCATTTATTAAAAGAGAGAAGGGAAAGGCACTCTTGAAAATGTATATAGGCTAGAAAGCTAATCAATGTCAGAAACTCAAATGACTTGTGCCACAGGAGTCCTGTTTATTTAACAGGTGACTTACATAGTATCAACCTATTTCCATCATAGTATTCATGACTTCACGGTGGCTGTGGTTTTATGCCAAAAGCCTATGCCTATATAATATTAGGTACACCTACAGATTATCCTTAATGATACAGGAGGGGCAAAAAGATATTAACATAGAACAGTGAATGTTGGGGGAAAAGTAGGGTTTCAGTGGAGAGTGATGGGAAGGGGTGGTAACAAAGGAGGGTGGTAGGAGGAGATTATGTGCATTTTTAAAAGTGTTCTCTCTCTCTTTCTCTCTCTCTCTCATATTTTTTTGAGTTAGGGTCTCACTCTAATCCAGGCTGACCTAGAACTCACTCGGTAGTCGCAGGCTGATCTGATCTTGAACTCAAAGTGATCCTCCCACCTCTACCTCCTGAGTGCTGGGATTAAAGGAATATGGAACCACACCCAGCTAAATTTTCCATTTTATATAAGATAATATATTAATGAATTAAATTATAAATAATGTATTAATAATCAAATTATTAATGATTTTAATTAAATATAATATATTAATATTTTAATTGCATTTAAAACATGTTCAAGAGTTTAATAATTGACAGCTTTTACAATGTGCACTTCCATACCACTGTAGTGATACCCATAAAACTCCACAGCCATTTGCTAAACCTGCATGAAATAACTTCTTCTTCCCCTACTGACTTGTCCTTTTCTCTGAGTCATGTTGAAGCCACCTTTTATTCTAAGACCAATAGGTCTGAACAAATCATATCTTATAACAAGAATGAGGCAACAATTTTCCTGTGGTGGATATGAAATTTCTGGGCTATCTATAATAAATCAGAACAAACTGCATGCTTCTAGTCTTTCTTTCATCTTTGTTTCTTCTTTATGTACCCCTATTATTTGCTCCTCAAACTCATATCTGAGAGTCCATCATTTCTAAATGTTCCCAGTGTGGCTCTACTGAGTAAATCCCCTTTTATCATTGACTAAACAATAAATATTGAACATATGAAAAAGGTTAATCTTATTCTTTGTTTCACAATGGAAAATTTATAGTATGTTCACACACTCATATTTTTCTTGAAATATGCAAGTTTTTGTCTCTTCTCCCCACCCTAGACAGATTATTCCATTTTCATTCCTTTATTTTTCTCTAAAGGGAACCATAATCCAGAAATTGGTTATGAATTTGTTTCATGTATGTTTTATAATTTTACTATCATTGTATATGGCCAGTATTTTGGTTATTAGGAGTGGGAGTTAAAGCAGGGTCACACTCTAGCCCAGGCTGACCTAGAACTTATTCTGTAGTAATTTTTCTATTTATTTGTTCTTATATCATAGAAAGCTCTGTCATATGAATTGCAAATATTTTCCTATGATTTTAAACTTTGTTTATAGTTTTATCGAGTTTTAATTTCACATTTTGCTGTTCATATTTAGAATTAAAATACACATAGAAATAAATTTTATATACAATGAGATGGAGCTATTTTTAAAAAAAAAATAACTTAATCATTTGAGAGACAGACTGAAGAGGCAGATAGAATGGGTGTGCCAGGGCCTTCAGCTGCTACAAGTGAAGTCCAGATGCATGTGCCACTTTGTGGAACTGGCTTTAGGGGAGTATTGGGAAATTGAAACTGGTTCCTTAGGTTCTGCAGGCAAATTCCTTAACTGCTGAGCAATCTCTCCAGCCCTTATAACTATTTTTTCAACTGTTAATAAGTATATAGACACAACTTATTCTATATTTTACTCCTTCCCCACTAGACTGAGTACCACCTCAGGACATTTACAAAGATTCAATAGATGCACACCTGCCTTGTTTCTGGACTCTTGTTCTGCTTCATTTATCTGTCTGTGCCTAAACAAAAAGCACTGTGATATAATTATTACTGCTTTATGATAAGAAGGGAAATTCTTTTTCCTTTAAAACTGTACTGTCTTTCCTTAATCACTTACTTTTCTATATACATATTAATATTGACTTATCAAGTATCATAATGTATCCCATTTGGATTTTAATTAAAATTGTATTTAAAGATTGATTTTTGGGGAACTAATACCTTAGGGATTCTAAATAGGTGCCATAAATTTCTTTTTTTAAAGCTTTGTGTTTTATATCTTTCAATAAGATTTTTAGTTTAGACTTCTCAAAATTATTTTACTCTAAGGCATCGCTTTTCAATGTCAACACTTGGTCTCATCACATTGTTTACTCAGCTCAGGTTTCACTTAGTTCCACAGATACTTCTGACTTTTCAAGCTCATTTAGAGGCTCTTCCTTTATGCTCCTGGGTTTATTTATCCATTTTGTGTTTAATATAACCAAGAGCTACACTAGGCAGAGACAGTATGCTAGTGAGTAAGGAGAGTGCCTAACTTCAAGGGGTTTTCATTTTAATATGACACACAAAACAATAAACACTTGTAATTCAGGCTAGCACATATTATAGGGGAAGCACACTGCATTATAGGAATACATAAAACAAATACCTAACTCAGACTTGGGGAATGGCTGGATGGGGGAAGAAGGGTGTCAAACATTGCTTCTCAAGGAAGTAACATGTAGATTGAAACCTGAACTAGGGATTGAAAAGCCTCCTAAACTTCCTTCTTAGATTAGACTTTTCTCCTCTATCTGTTCTCCATATGCTGCCAGAGGTCTCTTACATCAATATTTAGCATCACTTTCAACATGGCAAGCGGAACAGATTGTTGGAATCCAAACCATACTTCCCTGCCCCCTCCCAGAGGGTGGTCATATCCTTTTTTCTTATTTCACCATTACGTTTTTCCTTTGATTCTCAAGTCAACTAATTGGATCTGGTTTGTTTAGGCCAAAAATTTAAGATCCTTTGAAAAACTCCCCAGAAGAATCAGACTAGATGTCCCCTAAAGAGCCAGATATAAAATTTTGGAAACCAGTCCAACATTAAAAATGGGATAATGATTTATGATTATTTAAAATATCCATTTACTGTTTATTTCTACATAATCTACAAAGTAGTTTTTTTCTATCCAGGAATGATTTAAAATAGCTTACCACGGGCATCATCTGGCAAGAGGGGCCATGAATAGAAGGGGAGAGAGTCTAACCCTGTGAAAAATTGATCAGTCTAGCAACTCCTGGTCCCAGTCCTTGGCTCCTTCCCTCACTGAGCTGTTGACCAAAGTTACCCATGAGGTTTCCAAACACAAGACAGGATTCTGTCAAAGATCTTGAATGCCCACCCCAGGCCTGAGGTAAGATCCTGTTGCTGAAGAAAGCACAGAAAGCCATCTATCAGCATCGAGAGACCCTGAGAGGTCCAGAATGGTAACTAGCCCCCCAGATGGTAGCTAGTGCAGTGCTGGAAGGCACTGCATAAAGTGCCAGGGGAAGCTGGTCAACAATATTTGGAGTAAACAGAGACCATGGATATGAAACGCAGTCTGCTGCCATGGGTAGGCTGAACACACTTCCTACTGGGACAGAACAGTAAAGGAAGAAGGAACACTTATGCAATGGAGGTGCCAAAGCCTGGGGGAGGCAATTAACAGCTTTTACTTTGCCAAGTAATCCACTCAGGGACAGGGAGCCCTTAACTGGAATTGGAGACTCAGGGAAAAGTGCACTGGGAACCAAAATCCACTCCAGGTCTCCCTTGGAGGATCCTCATGGAACCCCACAGAGATTGGTAGGATAAGCAAGAGACCTATAACCACAGCCAATCAGTCAACCCAGGATAAGCCAATGAGACAGACACTGTTGTAGTCAGCATTCTAGTTGCTGCACAGAAAGAATCCAAACGAAAGCGGCTTGTGGAGGAATGGGTTTATTTGTCTTAAGGACTTGAGGGGAAACTACATCCTGGCAGGGAAGACGATGGCATGAGCAGAGGGGTGGACATCCCCTCCGCCACAGAAGTGGCAAACAGCAGTAGGAAGGTGTTCCAAACACTGACAAGGGGAAGCTGGCTTATAAACCCCAAAAGCCCACCCACGACAACATAGCTCCATTGAGGTTGTAAAATCCAAACTGCCATCAGCTGAGGATTGATTACCCAGAATACATTCATTTGTTTGTGAGGGACACCCAGATCAAATAATGACAGATACCAACGATTTTCAAAACAACCTAAAGCAGAAGTGCAGAGGCCCCTAAGACCTCATCAATAAAGCAGCCTTAATACTCACCACCATGATTCAGGGAACTGAGCAGAAGAGGGGGTGGAAAGATTGTAAGAGCCATGGTGGGGGAGAACTGCCAGATACATTGCCCCCCTCAGTAACAACATTCAAAGGGAGAGTGGTGGAACTGGGTTGACTCCTAGGCTCTCCATAATCCCCTACCCAATGGACTGGTCCAGGCTGCCCATGCAGGAGGATATCCAGCTGATTGGGGACAGGAAAGAGGGAAATCGAGGAACTGGGGATATCAACACATTATTTGCTCATTCAATGTATCGAATTTTAGATAATAAAGAAAAAAAATAAAATAGCTTACTACAAAGTGCATAAAATGAAGTTAAAATAGACACTGAGAACTTACTTTTGTTAAAATGTACAGACTCTTCAGTTAGACACCCAAGGTAACTAAAAGTAGAATAAAATCATGTCATTACACCCTTCATTTTGTATGTCACCATTACTTTAAGTTACACTTTTGCTCAACTCTACACATAGACATGTTAATCAATTAAGGTATGCCTGTCTTCTTATTTCAAACTCCTTAAAGTAAGATAAGATTAACTGGAACATATCACAGTCTGCTTGGGCAATGTCCATATCCCCCAAGAGTGCCTAAAATATTCTCATCATTGGCCTAAGCTTATAGTCACCTTAGAATCTAAGGATAGTCAGCTTGCTGAAGGCTGGGAACCCTGTGCTGGGAAGTCAGCTCTCTGAGGGTAGGAAGTCTTTCACCTGGGGCCCAGATGTCTGAAGGTAGAGAGGCTACCACCTGGGGACCCAGCTTGCTGAGGGCCTGGAACTTTGTGCCAGGAAACCAGATCACTGAGGGTAGGGAGTCTCTCGCTTGGGGACACAGCTTCCTGAAGGCATAGAGGTTTCCACCCAGGTACACAGCTTGCTGAGGGCAAGCAACCTTGCACGAGGAAGATAGCTCTCTGAGGGTAGGAAGTATTTTGCCTGGGGACCCAGCTTGAAGAAGGCAGGGAACCTTCTGCTGGGAAGTCAACTCACTGAGGGGTAGGGAAGCCTCAGCCACAGCTCTAGGTGGTGGCACAGCTCTAGGGGGTGGATATAGTGGGGGAAGAGGAGCAAGTAGTACTATTCTGGAACCCTTTGAGTCACAGTGACAAGACACAGGGGTAACTAGAGTCAGAGAAGATCTCTGACATCCAAAGCATCTTACATACTAGCCACCATCACAGAACTGTTGTCACACCCATAATCTCTGCAAATCACAAACCTGTGGTTACAAAGCTATCCTAACACAACCAGAAACAAAAAAATCACTGAATAAATTAAATGACCTTATAAAGGCTCCATCCTTAAGAATTAGACCTTAATTCAGAAATAAGAAGAACCCCCAACACAAAAATGTCACGATACATCAAGCTAAGAGTTGCTCACCTAAGCCCCCTAGTTCCACAATAGAAGTTGCCACTGAAATGTAGTAGAGACAAAAGAACTACAAACCCAAACTGAGAGTAAAATAACTTCAAGACAAAACTGCAATGAGATTCTGACCAAGATATTGGTTAAGCTGGAAACAGTTTAAAAAAAATGAAGTGTAACTCAATAAAACAAGCTACAGCATAAGACTTAACTTAATTGCAAAAATTGAGAGGAACTTCATAATAGCAATAAGTGACTTGAGGGTAAGCCAACAATGGGAGGAGCTAAATACCCAGTTCAATGAGGACATAACAAAACACAAGAATGAATTCCAGGAAACAAGAAAAAAAATTTTTCATGAAACTGAAACTCAACAGAGATGAAGAATATGAAAAAAAATTAGAAAAAATTAATCAAATAGAACTATCAAGATACTCTTTGCAATTCCTCACACCCAGAGTTAGTAACATTGAGAACAGAATTTCAGACCTCAAATACAAGAGAGAAGAAATTAACAGGGAATCAAAAAATGTTGATAAATTCAAAAAATCATGTGAAAAAAATATGAGGGAACTGTGGGATACCCTAAAGAGACCAAACATCAGGATTATGGGGATACCAGCAAGAGAAGAAATCCAGGCCAAAGGCATAGAGAATATATTCAACAAAATTATTGAAGAAAAATTTCCCATTCTTTCAAGAGAGAGGCTGGTCCAGGCATAAGAGATTCACAGAACTTAAAACAGACAGGCCCAAAAAGAGAACTCTCCAAGACATACCTTAGTTAAAATGCTAAACATAGACAGCAAAGAGTGCTAAAAGGGGCAAGAAACAACTTATCACATAAAAAGGCAACTCCATCAGAGTAACCTCAGAGTTGTCATTAGAAACTGTCATGGTTTGATACAGGTGTCCCCCACAAACAATTGAATGTGTTCTGATAGATCGATCCTCAGCTGATGGCAATTCGGGAATTAGAACCTCACTAGAGCTGTGTTGTTGGGGCGGGCTTATGGGGGTTATAAGCCAGCTTCCCCTTGCCAGTGTTTGGCACACCTTCCTGCCGCTGTTTGCAGTGCTGTGGCAG
>PVHP010036336.1:0-18594 GCA_004024765.1 Zapus hudsonius | reverse complement strand
TGATTTTTTAAAAGCAGCAACTTGTTGATTTTTCATAAATTCAGAGAGCCAAAAAAATAAAAAGAACTGGCAATTTTCTTAGATTTCTTCTATGAAGTTGATAAGACACGACATGTCTGGGGCAGAGTAAATGCATAAAAACTTTCTGTGGGCTATTTCACTGAGTCTCACTACTGAGGTTTGGGATGTGCCAGCAACTAGAAGTATCATTAATAAATGAAATTTAACTACTACTGTTGTCTGGCTAACGGATATATTATGCAAACCAAACTCTAAACACTCATGATTATACCTTTATTTTAATGCTACTCTCACTTTTGGTTAGGGAAACTTCTCTTTTCAAATGGCAGTAACCCATGGAGTGACTCAACACTCACCACAGTGCTGAGAAGTGACAGTGGAGTTCAGCACTGCAGCATTTAGAACACACCCTGCAAGGCTCAGGGTCATTGTGGAGGAGGCAACAGAAAGAATCTAAGAACCAAGCAGGGGAGGAGTGCTTGTAAAGCTGTTGTCCAGACACAAACTGGCCTTGTTATTCATGACCTAACAGTGACTGACACTACCTAAAAAAGTCCTGCATAATAGGACGAGAGGTAAACAATGACATCCAAATAGAAGAGATTCTAATTGGAATAGAGGGGTTCAGTGGAGGGGTGATTAGGGAGGGGGAATGAGGGTCGTGGGAGGGGATTATGATCATGGTACATTGCATATAATTATAGAAGCTTTCAATAAAATGTTATTAAAAAGTAATTGCATTTAAGTTTGTAGAATTTCAAATTTGCTCATATCCCCACAAACAGAATGTAACCAAAGAATATAAGTAGGAATTTTTATTACTGGGATTTAGATAAAATAGGGAATGAAAGGAAATTGGAGTTGTAGCGGCCTACTGTGTTACAAACACGAGGATCTTATGTCACCCTTATGTTGTCTAGTTACCTTTACAGTAAGCCAGTGATTCAGATATTATTAAAGCATTTCTATACAGAGAACACAGACTTTCACAAGACTATGTACTGTACAAAGGTGATAAAAGCCAATCATTCTTGTCTATTGTAATCTTACCAGATTTGAAATAAGAACAAATAAGTAGATTTTCATGAGTTTTTTTTTTTTTCATTTGAGTGTGTTACTTCGAATCCTAGAGCCTAGAAAATACTATGCACATGCCATGTAAAGAATTCCAAATTATTAAATAGTTTAACTATGCAACTATGTAACCAAAGTAAGCAATCCAAGTGGTCTAAGCCTGGGTACTATATAAATACTACAGAAGTGTAAAAATGAATCAATTGTTTCGAAAATAAATGCCTCCTCGAATTTTCATAAACATTTCAGGCATATCAACTGGAGCCTTGCTCTGTCAGAGGCCACTTCTTTCCAATCATTTGCAGTGTTGCAATTGATAACAAAGCCAAACCATTTCCCTTCAAATTATAGAGGAACAAACTCAAGTTTACTTTTGATTTGTATTCAGGCTTTGGATTGTAACACGCTTGTACCCCACATATTAATTTCAAAACTAGGACCACTCTTAGTTAAAATTAGTACTTGACAAACTTTCTTTTCTAGAGTTGGTGTTTGTATAAAGTTCAGTCAAAGACAAATGAAACAGTGCTGATGTTGAGAATTTAGATTTACCATCTAAACCTACTCATTACCATCAGTTGTTGATACACACAACTTCAAGACAACTGTTCTCAAAATAGTTCATAAGAACTTACCACTTTCAAGAAGCCACAGGAGGACAAGAAATAAAATTTTACAAGAATGACTGAAAATCAATAGACTCGAAGGTTAAATAAAAGATGCCATACAGAGTTGCATCTTAGCATCAAATAATAGAAATATTGTTGAAGGTAATTTCTGGAAATACATGTAGTTCTTAGTGATGAAAAGAATCAGGAATGTTTTCATTCATGTCTTTATCAGAAAGATACAGGGTCTCTGGTTTTCAGTCTGTATGTTGTTTTTTTCGAGGTAGTGTCTCATTCTAGCCCAGGCTGACCTGGAATTCACGGTGTAGTCTCAGGCTGGCCTTGAATTCACAGCGATCTTCCTACCACTGCCCCCCAAATGCTTGTATTAATGGTGTGGGCCTAGCTGCACGCTGTGAATATGCTGTATGATCTTAAGCAAATCATCTAAATACTCATATTTTAAGGCCTCACCTCTGAAATGAGATTGTGATGGTGATGTATAGAGATTAATAAGGTTCACTAAAGAGGCTGAGAAGAGGCTTAATGAATTTAATGTGTGCTGCTAGATCCTCAATACCTGACTTTGGACAAAGCTGAATGCTGTAGCTGGCTTCTGGTATCCCAGAAGGCTGACAGGAAGATGGGAGGCAGAGGCAGGAGAATGTCCAAGATGCTCCAGGACCAGCTACCTTGGCAAACTCAGTGGTGAGTGAGAGACCCTGCTTCATAGGAGCTGGAAGGAGAGGATTGACACTGGAAATAAATTTCTCACTTCCATACCTACATAGTGTCACATGTGTGACTGAACTCAAACATATGAACATGCAGAGGACACAAATACCACAATACAGTTATAAATCAAATAGATTAAAGAAATCTGCAATAAGTGTTCACTGTTGTATCTGGCATGGATTATGTTCAACAAAGGGCATCAGTTAGCAGAGATACATAACAAACCAGAGATGAAACTAGACATACCTGTGAGATGATTAAGTTAAATTGTGAATAAAAATATAATTTTATAGAAATGAAGTAAAGGACTGTGGGTATAATAAATATTATAAAATAAAAACTATGTTCTACATTTGAATAAAATGATATAAATTAAAAGGAATGAAACTCAGAGCAGCTTCCATGTCAGAAGATCCAGGATGATGGATCTGGGACAGGCATGTGGCACCTGCTCTGGGCTGGTGCAGGGCAGCAGAGGGCTAAAGGGAAGAGACTACTGTGGACAGTGAACAGACACAAACATCAAGGTCCTCCTGGGTTTCCAAAGTGCACAGGGGCTAAGGAGATGGCTCAGGCAAGTCCACACATGTGCACGTGCACCTGCACACACATAAACATGGGAAAAAAACCCAGAAAATTATAATCTATTGATAAGGCCTAAAACAGACATCACAAATCAATGTAGGATTACCTAACTGGTCAATGGACTAGTAGGTAATAGGTTCATGGTGCTTCTAGCAGGATCCTAAGTGAGATTTAGTAGGTTTTGCCTTCCATCCCAGCTGAGAGGCTGAAGCAGAGAAAATACTGAAAGAAAAAGGCCAGCTCTGGAGTACATAGTGAATTCCTGACTATATGTTCCTTAAACTACCTTTATTTAAATAATTTATAGTGTAATGAAAAACCTGAAAACAAATACAGCAGTGCTTTTCCATTTAAATGTTAGAGATTGTATGAAGTATGCACAAAGACATCTTTATGGACCTTTATCATCATACCATAGGCGATGTGTGCATTATTACAGAATGCTAATTAGTAAAAGGAAAATCATTGATATGATACATGATAAATTGTATTACAGAGCACTACATACTATCTTAAAACAAAATATATATATAAATATTTGTTTATTAAAATAACATATACATACTTATATATGTTTGGACAAGCATTGGCAAGATGATTTCCATTCTTATAGTATGAGTAATTTTACAATTTTTGTGCATCCCTCTTGATTTATAAGTATATCTATAAGAAGCATATAGCACTTTAAACATGAGAATATTTTAAGTACTTAAAGGAAGATAAGAGGCAGATGAATAAATGATATTACAAATCCAACTAGCTCTACTTATACCTAAATTAATATTCTAACAGCTTCTAGGGTATATATATATATATATATATATATATATATATATATATATATATATATATATATATGTGTGTGTGTGTGTGTGTGTGTGTGTGTGTGTATGCACACACACAGAATTTTGACAAAAGCTTATCATTGGTCTTATAAAGAAGAAGTGCAGTGGGAAGGTATATCCTGAGTCATCCTCTCCCTACAGAGAAGGACTGGTCCATTCATGACTCCATGGGGAATACCTATTTTTCCAACGATGAGAGCCCTCAATGGGGGGGGGTGGAAGAGGGGCAGGAGGACCTAAGGATATTATATATATATATATATATAATATAGTGCATATATATATGCACTATAAGCCAATGGGAATATGACCACTATGCAATGTTCATTTATTAAAGTTCTCAATAAAAATGAAGAAGCAAGAGGCCCAAAGTGATACAATGGTGATATTTCTGCTCCTAGTTTAGCTTCAAGGCATCCTTGTGCTTGGGAGAGACAATGTCTTTGTAAGGTAATTTCTACAGATCAAATAAGAGCAGTATGTTGTCTCTTGTTTAAAATTTGCAGCTTCCTTAGGCATATAGCTCTTAAAGGTTTTTATTATTATTTTTTAAAGAAGCAGTGGAGCAGAGGATAAGTTGCTTTCCTTTCCATTGCATATGTAATGTGAAAATTGAGTTGGAATGATATTGGGCAGTATATAGTTGATATATCACATCAATCAATGTTTTACATGCATTATGTTTCCCTAAGGTTGGAAAACATAATGGGGTGATAACATTTTGATAACATTTTAATTGATATTTTATTAGTGTTCTGGCACTTTTAATCTTGTATTTAAGAGAAGCTAATTCCAAGTGATGGAAATATGTAGTTGTTAGTACAACTCTTAACTTTCTTTTCTAAAATGGAAATAGACTTATTATGTTTTATGATTAAGAAGTTAATTGGCATTTGTTACAAAAATTTAGAAAGTACAGGAACCTATAATTATAAATTAGGCAACCAATGATCCTATGACCCTATAGTTATGATCCCAGTGAATGCAACATTTTGTTATTAGCATAGCTACATTGTGTTTAATCTTAAAAGAGATTAAATATATTTTCAATTAAAGATAAATATACATGTTATATAAGCCAGTCATGTAGGCAAAAGCATATTACATTTTGATATAAAGGGAATCAGGTGTACTTCTTATATAGTAAATATTCATTATGTGATAGCAGTGGAAGCATTTTTGACACCATATGTAGGTACACTTATATACATGTGTGTGTACAAAATTAAGAAAGGAAGTGTCTATTATCTAGTGATATAACCACTGGTAAATAAACTCCACTTATACTCATGCAGGCTACCCTAATTAAACCCAATTTTCACACACATACAAATACACACACACACACACACACACACACACACACACACACACACACACACACACACACCATCAACATTGAAGCAGAAGAGAAACTAGTTGGAAAGAAGAAGGGATTCAGAGGGAGAAGGGAAAAAGAGAAGGTAATGAGACATAATGATGATTAAAATATATTATACACAAGTATAAAGTTGCCAATAAATACAATGCAAAGAATGGATACTTCCTTAATCTACCTGCATCTGTACATGAATCCATGTGAAAATTCACATCAATGTTTAAGTTCAGGTAAGCCTCAATTTAATACTTGAATTTACTATGGAGGAAGTTTAGGGGTGACAGAAACCCAAAGAAAATATTTTTCTCCTTGATTAAATGTGGGAATTGTCTTTAGGCTTGTAGGCACATATCTAAGTCATTATACTTGATTGTAGATCAGAAATTGCAAAAGAGTCTGGCCTTCCCTGATCTCTGCCCTCTTAGGGAGTTTGTCTATTTCCTTCTCAGAAGACTCTTCCTAGAGAATTTAGAATTCTGGCCAGAATTCTCCATGCCAGAAATCCTCAATCCAGACACCCGATGTCAGGATTAGACTGTCTAAACCAGCTGCCCATCCATGGGGAACATAAAACAAACCCAACCTGAGTCTCAAGGTTGGCTTTTTAAACCCCCTCCTGCCTCCCAGAGTAAAGGCTGTTCCTTCTTTTCTTCTTTTTAAGTTAAGGGCTTCTCAAACCCCATGTTGTCTCTTTGAAGAACTATGTCTTCATTTCCTTTAATTTCCCCCTTCTTTTAAAGTTCTGCCTCCTTAAAGCTCTAAACTCATAAAATCTTTCTGAACTTTATTTCCTCGTCTGTGAATTTCATTCTTTGAATCCATAAGACAAGAAACACCCCACAATTATGAGTGCATTGGCACATCATATTGGTGTATTGGTGAGGAAATCCAGAATTCCAGTATCATTTTGGTGCATTGGTGGGGAACCCCAAATATTTCTGTATTATTATTGGTGAATGGACCACAGGCTATCATTGGTGCATTCTTTCCCAGACAGGCACTAAGATGTCATAACTCTCAGGCTCTCATGACCACCATCCATTATCTGGCTTTGAGCTCTCCCTGGGAATGGTCTTTGCCATGTTACTAGATTAGCATTTTCTCTTCTACCTATGTTAATGTCTTCCTTTCATCTTTTAGACACTTTAAGCACAATGATGAAAAGTGGGAATGTAAAGGATAAGTATCCTGACTCTCAAAGCCATGAATTCAATTTCAAGGGCTTCATTTTACACTTTTCAGAGCAGGCTGATTGACTACTCCATTGAGTGGCAATTGCGGCCAATCAAGCTGAACTGGAAGGAGAAACTTTTGATATAGAATTCAACTATAGGAGATAAACAGTTTTATTTTGCATTAAGCGGAAGCATTTTCTCATTGCAGAACTCAAAAGAAAAATTTTACCCTGGTAATTCTTTTGAAAAACACATATTATATCACATGCATTGAACAAGGTATATCAGCCAGATACTTGATATATTTCTGTAACTACTACTTAACTTTTTCACAGGTACAAATATGACCTTAATAGTTCACCCACATTCTGGCCAGTGTATAACCTTGTTGACATCATAAAATATTAATGACATCATTCTTTTTATAAAAGATTCATTTCCTTATTGTTTTCTCACTTAAAAAGAATTCTTTAGTTTGCTTTTCTGGTGCAGCAATTGATAGGGCCTTGATCATGTGAAACACACATTCTGCCTCTGAACTAATGTCCCAGCTCTCATTTACAAATTACCCTGATTACACTTTCAATAATAGGTGGTTCCAAACTTTCCCCATGTTATGCACCCAGTGGTACAACAGATGTTGTACAAGGCCAGAGCCACTCCTCATCTGCAGCCCAACATGTAGACTCTGCCAAAGGCAATGTTCAGATCTCCTTCTTTGTAGCTAACAGATAAATATTGACAAAATGGAAAGTAATCCTGCAGATCAACAAAAGAAGAGTAATGACAATTTACTAGGTTATTATAGGTTGGGAAGCCTTTATAAATATTGGGCTATGAAAACATGGGCCTAAAGTAAGACTATTAAAATAGCAAATCTTTAAATTTCAACTATCTAAATATTCAAAGTATATATGTCTAGTGGTAAAAAATTAACATACAGACAAGATTTAATAATTATAAGTAAATACAAAACAGCATTAGACAAATATACAAGCAGAAAAAAACAAAATTATCCAGAATAAATACAAACTAAACATATTAAAAGAAAAACAAATTTAAGTTAATAATCAAAGAACTGTGCATAAAATGGTAAGTTGCTTCCTGTTATTAATTCATATAGTATGAAGCCACACAACTTGATCAAAGGGTTTGTGAACTATGTATTTAAATTTTTATTTGTGAAATTCTAAATTTGGGGTTGGGGAATGACTCAGCAGTTAAAGGTGCTTCCTGCAAAGCCTGCCAGCCTGAATTCAATTCTTAAGAGCTGATGTAAAGTCAGATGCACAGAGTGACGAATGCTTCTGGAGTTCATTTGCAGTGGCAGAGGTCCTGGAGTTTACCCAAACCATACTCTCCCCCGTCTCTCACTTTCTGTTATTCCCTTTCAAAAATATTTAAATAAAAATATTTAAATGAATTATAATTTTATGCTTTTAAAGGCATGTATCAAATCCTTAAGCAGCAAGGGAGATGGCTCAGTGGTTAAAAGCTCTTGCTTTCAATGCCTGCTGGCCCTGGGTCGATTCCCAGTACTCACATAAATCCAGTGTTGCCCGCATCTGGGGATTATTTGTAATGACAAGAGTCCCTGGATATCCCTGGACTCTCCAAACAATAAATAAATAATATGTAAATAATACAACATTTTTATAAAAGCTTTAAGTAACTGTATACCTTTTGTTCAGCCAATGTATTTACAGAAACTTCACTGGATGAAGAGCTGGGGCAATAAGCATAGAAACTAACATGAGAATATTTATGAAAATGACAATTTGAAGTAACGTATACATGAGGAATAATTTGTTTAATAATTTCACTTTAGGATAAGTTCATTCACAATTATATATAATTATATCTGTAAGCATTATGAATATATAAAATTAGAAGCTAAAATGATCAAATTTTGTATGGCAATGGTGTAATGATAGACTGTGGTATTCTGCTAAGAGGCATGGAGGATACAGGGTTTTGCTGAGACCAGAAGGCATCTGGGTCTGTCTCCGTCTGTTAAAGGAAGTCAAGGCAGGTCTGAGGCCCCAATTATCTCAAGCATATCCTGGACCCTCCAGCCCTCCAGGCAGGCCACAGCAAGCCCTGAGATAAGCAGACAATTCAAGGCCTAAACTCACTCCACCTGTAATAACAAACCGGGACAATAAGATTACAGTTCCTCTGCAGCTATCACCATTCTATACATGTCTAGAGTCATGTAGGAAGCCGCTCCTCCAACTTATTTATGCAAACTAGGCATCCACAGGTTACTGGCCCCTGCGAATCCACTCATGAGACAGCCAAAGACTACCTGCCCCTACTAATCCCTTTGCTGCCTATGCACCTACATCTGCCTTTTCCTCTATATAAACAACTTTTATCTATACAATAAATGATCTGCCCACTGCAGTTGCATCCTGAGAGTCATTTCTCTTGTCAGCTCACAGCTATTTCAAGGCTCTGTTCACCCAGCTCAGTGGACAAAGAGGGAGTTGATGTGCTCTGCAATTCCCCAACTAAACCACGGACCAGCAATAGATAGATATAGATAAAAACATGAAGAGCTATGGGTATCTCACTAAACAATTTTGAAATATATATGCCAACAGCTTCATGACTATTTAAATGGTAGAATTTTCATTGTGTTGACTTGATTTCAGTGTGTACTCAACACATGTACTTCTTGTATCATGTAAGTAACTAATGTAAGCCTTTGTTTTCCCCTTGACTAGAATATGATGTCAGGTTAGTGGATATTTGCATAGGCCACTGGATATTGTGCAGGATTTTTAATTGTCTAAGTACCTGTTGTGTCTCCGTGACCAAAAGAAGCAGAAGAAAAACTCATTCAGATTGACATGCGCCTCTCATTAACTGTGATGACTCCTGGCACGTTATCATATTCAAGAGGCCATTTCTGAATCTACAATATACAGGAATAATTGAAATGCATAATGACCCAATTCAATATTTATTGAGCATGTATTATATATGAGGTATTTTGTTTTCTATTATGGGATAAATGAAGAACAAAAATTGTCCCTAACCATGGGACATTTATAGATTGGTAAAAGAAATACATCAGGCACCACAAATCAGATGGAGATAAATGCCATGTAGAAGTTTTCAATAAAATGAGTTTAGAAAACAGGGAGATAATTTTCTGGAATGACCCACCATAACCATAAAAAGAAATTATTTTCAGTAAATTATACTTACTAAGGCAAGATATAATATTTAGTCATTTTAGAAATACTGTACCTAAATGAGTACATATTAAAAGGATTTCTGTTTACCTTATATAATTATGAAAATTAAATTACCAGAACACCTCATTCTCCCAACTTCTAGCTAATTAAGACTTTATTTTTAAGGATATAAAAAATATTTTCTCCATCATTAGCCTTAGCTTTATTACTCTTAATTTCATTTTCAAGAACAAGATGAGCTAATGGTGTCCTTTATGATTATATCAATACATTTAGACTAATTAAAATTTGTTTCCAAATACATTTGTCATCTTGGTATTTAAAAAAATAAAACTGTCAGTACCATTTAATGGAATTGTCAATAATTTTCTCTAGCATTACGTTACCTAAATGTATTGGCTAATTTAGAGGAGAAAATATTGTCCCTTTCAGGTTACAAAAGGAGTTGACTTATGGATTTTTAAAATACATGTGTGTGTTCCTGTATGTGGTGCACATTTATTTGTGGTACAGGGGCAGATGTCATTCATTCCTCAGTAATGACATGTGCTTATTTATTTTTTTTAGAGGGTCTGTCATTGGCCTATAGATCACCAATTGTGTTAGACTGGCTGGCCAACAAGCACTGGAAATCCTTTTGCCTCTGTATCCCCAGTGTTACTATGACATTTGTGCACCACCATGCCAAGAATTTATGTGGGTTCTGAGGAATAAAAGTAAGTCTCCATGCTTGAAAGGTATTTTACCACTTTACCAACTAGGCTATCTGCCTAGTCCTTCAGCAATCTTTTCAGTGAAAATCTTGGTTGATATGAATGAGTGTTTTGTGTTTGTGTGTGTGTGTGTGTGTGTGTGTGTGTGTGTGAGAGAGAGAGAGAGAGAGAGAGAGATAGAGAGAAATAGAAAGAGGAAGAGAGAATGGGCACAGGGAGAGGGAGAGACAGTTTTGTGAAGCAGGAATTTTTCTGCTGATATGAAAATTTGTAACGTGGTAAAGCGTGTAATAATTAAAACACTAATAGATACAAGAGCATAACACAAAAACAGATATTCTCACAAAACATTCAGCAGTATCTCTCTTCAGAAAGTTGCGTCAATTGGGTATAAAATGCTCATGCTGTTTGTATGTACATTATTTCAAATGTGACTCATCAACTGGGACGATTTCTTTTGTGTATGAAGGTTCTAATAGGACATTTTCTAGTCTGAAATCTTTGAAAGAGATGAAACTTTCAGAATTAATCTCTCATTTTTTGTAGACAATTTTTAACATCCACCCCCAATTTGTCAAATTATATTAAGTACTCTGCTAATTTTTGGGAGATGGAGCATCTGGGATATATCTTTTGGAACAAAATATTGATATAAATTTTTTGGAATAATATAATTCTGTTTATCCCTAAGTCAAATTCTTTTTTTTTTAATTTTAATTTTTATTTTATTTTATTTATTTTTTAAATATATATTTATTGTCCATAATGAGTTACATTATTTAGTGGGCAAACCATGTCAACTTCTTAAAGTTAGGTGAATGTTACTCTATTTCTAGTTTAATGACCCTTCCGCTTTGTGAAGGCAATAAGAGCAACAACATCTTATCCTATAGTTTTAGGTTATTTTTGTTTCATTCATTTTTCTGGAGCTTTAAATGCATACACAGAGAGATTATTCATCTCAGGTAAGAGTCATGAGATAGATTTAGTTCTCATGAGCTTTCCTATCTTTTCATCAAGAAGGTAGTTATTTTAGTGGTTCAACACTGGTAAGAGATAATTTCTTCAGATACAAGTTCTTGGTTGGAAAAGTTTGTATTTCACCAACTGTAATTTCAGGGGAGAATTCTTATAGATTTGTAAATATGTAGGCATTTGGTTCATAAATTTTAAAATAAATAGCTAATAAAATATGGTATTAAGCTATGGGTTATTGTTTTTGGTACTGGATAAACTGAGACCTTATAAGAAATGTTTTCATAGTAGAAGACAGAGGTTAGAAAACTCAGCAAACTGCAGCCAGGAAGGCAACTTGCTCAACACCCTGCTTCTGTAAAAAATAGTTTTGGGCGGTTTTTTGTTTGTTTGTTTTGGTTTGGTTTGTTTTCATCCCTATCTTAAAGATCACAAAGCCTAAACTATTTTAGCTGGCCTGACAGTAAAGTTTTCTGATGTCTGCTCCACAGTTAAATGGTTATATTTTTAAACCCTTGTAGGAAACACTTATTAATTTTTTTAAAAAATATTTTATTTATTTATTTTTAAGTAAAGAGAGATAGAGAGAAGAGAGACAGACAGAGAACATGGGCAGGCCAGGAAATCCAGCCACTGCAAAGGAACTCCAGATGCATGTACCACTTTGTGCATCTGGCTTTACATGGGTACTGGGGAATCCAACCCAAGTTGTAAGGCATTGTAGGAAAGCACTCTAACTGCTAAGCAATCTCCCCGGTCCTAATAATTATTTTGTATAATTTTTTTTACTTATAACATGTATAAACAACTGGTACACACACATACATACACATATATATATATATATATATATATATATATATATATATATATATATATATATATATATATATTATTAAGTAAAAGCTATGATAAATAATATCTTTTGGTCAATATTTACTTTATTAGGTTGTTGATTAATGACAATCTCAAAATAAAACAATAAGGTATTATGAGCTCTTAATTTTGAAGACTATTTTAAATAACTTTTTAATATCTGAGGAAATAAAAGGATGACCAAGGAGAACCCATTATAAGAATTATTTTACAGAACTAGGTCCACATGCACTTTTCAGCATGAAGAGCTATTTTCAAAGGATAATAGTG
Organism: Zapus hudsonius; assembly: GCA_004024765.1. Lineage (NCBI taxonomy): Eukaryota > Metazoa > Chordata > Mammalia > Rodentia > Dipodidae > Zapus > Zapus hudsonius. The sequence continues at coordinate 6,133 of PVHP010036336.1, read as the reverse complement.
TGCCTGGGACATTTTTCCATATACAGAGCATCAGTGGAAAAAGATACATCAAACTGATAAAGAAAGGCCAGTCTCTTGGATGAGTCACACTTGTGACGTAAATTATATTAGTCACCAGAAAGCATGAAGCAGTGTCTTCCACAAAGTAATAAGCAGAGATAACAATAGCTAAGCCAATAATGAGGAAAGGAAAAAAAATCTTCATTTTAGTCTTTTCAAAGTTCCCCCTGAATGAAATCCACTTGGTCAGTTTTATTCTTTCTTGTTTTGGGGGTAAGAAGACTAATTTGATATGAGGAAGATTTTTATAATTCAGTTAAACTGGTCTTGTTCTGTTCTGAAAGACTGAAAATTAGAATCAAAGACCCATTTTTATTATCTTTTCTGGAATTTAAATTTCTATTAAATAAAATCAACCGATTATCTCCATCTTTTTGGTATAGGCTACTTAAATAATGTTCATTCATGTTTTACACAGTCCTGTTCATTTAAATAAACACTATTATGGATACATTTAAAAATTTCACTAAGAATATACTAGCATTTAGCAACATGTGGTCTTGTCTGGCATTTATAACTTGTTGAACTGAGAAGCAAGTTCATTGGTTTACTCAATACTTCTTCATTGTTAAGAAAATAGTTTACTTGGGGTGGAGAGATGGCTCAGCAGCTAAGGCACTTGCCTCCAGTGCCTAAGGCCCCAGGTTCAATTCCCCAGGACCCACATAAACCAGAACCACAGTTGGTAGCCCTGGTGCGCTCTCTCTCTCTCTCTCTCTCTCTCTCTCTCTCTCTCTCTCTCTGTATCTCTGCTTGAAAGTGAATAAATAAAATATTTAAAAAAAGAAAATATTTGAATTTATGAAGAGAGTCTTCTTCCAAAGTGTTTAACCTTACCCATGAGTTCTTTAAGTCCTGCTATGAGTCTGTGATAATCAGTGTCTGTGAGTCTAGACCTGAAGGCTGAAATATTTCCTCATTAAGTGAAGGAAATAGATGGTTCATCAAATGCCTTCCAGCTGAATTAGGGTCATGTGCAGAATTACAAGTAAGACAAAAGCAAACGACTTAAAGTGCAAAATTCATCATCATCAAGTAATAACATAAGAAGGCTTTGAGGGCTTAATCTATTGACCATTGGACATATGCAATTTTTAGGTTTATCTATTACTTTTAATATAATGAGTATTTACATTATATATATATATATATATATATATATATATATATATATATATATATATATATATGGATGTTGAAAATATATGTTTAAAATTGTTTAGATAAAAATGATTGAAGAAAAAATACTGCTTTGTGTATATTTAATCTAATAGGATTCTTTGGTCACAAGGAATAGCAGCTTATAATTTTTAACTTAAACAAAAATGAACTGATTATAAGACCACATGGAAGACACTCATTTCTCATGGTGAATGGGGTGTAAGGCTAAAGACAAAATTGAGGGTGATCTGTTGAGGTCCAGTTATGGGATAGGGCAGCTATACAGTGTTCTCAGAGTCTATATACTCTCAAGACACTGTGGCTGCACAGGAATTTGTTTTGTAATATCTGCTCCATTTTTGTGTCTCTCTTTTTTCTTGTTTTAGTAACATATGTGTGTGTGTTTGTGTTTGTGTTTGCGTGTGTGTGGTGTGAGGGTTTACATGGATCCTAGGTGCATGTGTGTGTGGAGGCCAAAGAACAGCCCTAGGCGATGTTACTCAGGATTACCATCCACCTCCTTTGAGACTTGGTCTTTCATTGGCGTGGGGCTCACTAATTAGGCTAGACTAGGGATCTTCCTGGTCCCCAGAACTGGGATGGCAGGCACGTACAACTGCTTTTGGCATTTTCCATGAGTACTGGAAATCTATCATAATACTCAACCTTGCTTGAGGCAAGCACATTACTGACAGCCATCACTCCTGTCCCCGATCTCTTTCATAGGAATTTTCTAAAGGCTATATGATAAAGTCTTTTTATCCCAACAGAATTAAAACCTTTTCCATTAAGTACTTCAATACTACAGTGCTGGTTTCAAACTCTAACTACAAGGTGTTTATTTATGCAGATATTTGGCTATGATGTAATGGATATTTTTTTCTTCTTCATTTTAATGAGAAGAGTGTCATTATGTTGATAATTTCCAATTCAGTCACCGACATTTCTATGGCCGATTATTGTGACAATCTGCTTTTAATAGTACTATGCACAAAGAGAATTACTTCTATTCCAAAAAAAATTTTAAAAATCCAACTAAAATGATAAGAGAATATATTACTCTTTCAACTGAAAGTCTTAAAGACTTTAAGGGATGCAGCAAACTTAAATTTATTGCCAAGGACCTCTTTTCTCTCTTTCCCTGTCTTTCCCTTCAGACTATACCTCCTGATTGCCTCCAAACAAAATAGACTTCCTAACTGAGACACACAACGACTCTCAGAGTGTCATCCCACACCACCAAAGTAAAGAAAGATGATCATTTACAATGGCTATTAAAGGCAAGAGAAATCACTTTAGTATCTGCAAATAAAGTCAACAACACACTCCCTTATTATTTCCATATAACACATCCGTGCATTGGCTAAACATCTGGTAGCTTAGTAAAGGTAAAGGTTGGGCTACAATAATTGGTTTCTGTTAGCAGGAAACCAGGAGGTATAAGCACAATTCTCCTTACACCATGTTGCTAAAGAAGGACAAGATCAGCCCCAAAAGAATCTAGGGAGTTGTTTTCTGAAGAAGGTAGGGAGCTGGAAAGTTAGCATGGAAAGGGCGAATGCAGCCTAATTTAGTTCGTCTATGGTAGTCTTATAAAGAATAAGGTTTATTTTAAAATAAGCTTTTTTTGTTGTTGTTGGAAAAGAGCAAGAAAATTTATTGTATCTGGCTTCCATATCTGTGTCTCAGAAAATTGCAAGTCTTACTTTCTTCTAATAATTCATACCATACATAGTCATTTTTTTTCGCTTTGGAAGGAATTGTGAGAATCACCCTTTTGCACCTATGCTAATGTGTTCCGGTCCCTGGTGACATGACATCTTTTCGATGCAGATCAATGATCCGGAAATGAAAAGTACTCCCCTCTGGTCAGCCAGATTTTTAAACTTCATATACCCACACTTTATTTAATAGCTTTCTCTTTTACATATTATTTATTTGAGGGAACCTCACCATTACTTATTCATCCTTATTTTCCCTCCCCAATCCTCTCCAATCATCTACCTTCTAGAAGATTTATTTCCTATTCTTCCTTGAGACCACAGGTGTTTATTTGTATTATACGAATTCTAAAGCTACATGTCAAAATACTCCACAGTGTCTATTTTCCTTATTGTGTTTTCTAAATATTTGCTTCATATCCTTATGTCCTACCTTCATTTTATTTGATTTTTTTTACAGTCAATTAAAGATGTATCTAGAAAATCAAATCTCTTTGATACATGGCTATTCCCCCCCCATTCTTCCTCAATGATAAGTGCTGCTATTCTGCTTCAAGACATTAGGGTGAAACCTCAGTGTGCTAATCCCCATCGAGTACTGCCGTCAGAATCCACAGGAGAATGCATTAGTCACTTTATTCTCACACCCATCACCACGATTGCCAGCAATTCATTTCAGATTGGTCCTTCGTTGTGAATTTCACTCATGGCCAACTGCAGTGCTATTCTACATGCTATGTCCTCCAGTTCTTTCCAATCAAGGAAGCCATGTCCTGGTAGGGAGTTTGGTCTAAGTACAAAGTTTCCATTAAATGCATGCTTTATTGCTCCTTTCCCCACTAATTCTGTGCAGCAGCAGACCTGCAGAGGGTAGCTGTCAACACAATCTCAAGGTGACACTTTAATCTCACAATTGGTCCACTTCTCTGAACTACTTCATAGAAATTTGAAAGTAAAAGCCGAATGAATGTGTGAGTGAAACAGACACACTTCATAACTCATGAACTAGTTGGGTACGATGGAAACTTATCAAAGTCATATACATGGCAAGTTTTTCTTTTTCTTTTTTTATTATTATCCATAATTAGATACACTTAATAAGGGAAAATGTGTTGATGTCTCCAGTTCCCCTATTTCCCTCTTCCCTGTCTTCCGAGGGCAGTCTGGATCAGTCCATGGGGTAGGAGGTTGTGAATAGCCTCGGAGTCAACCCAGTTCCACCCCCCTTTGCATGTTGTTACTGAGGGGGCCATGTCTCTGGCTATTCTCCACCACCATGTCTCTTACAATCTTTCCGCCCCCCTCGTCCGCTCAGTTCCCTAGGTCATAGTGGGTGAGGCAAGTTTTTCTTAATTTAATGAATGTTTTGTTTAGATGTAGATGAATGCATGTGTGTGCATGTGCACTCACATAGAAGTACAAGTCATTCAATGAACCTGGGGCTGATTCCATTTCTGTGTTATACTGAGCATATTGCATAGATTTTTGTCAAATTATGGAATGCATTTTGATGCTCATGTCATCCAAACATTCAAGGTTACTGACATATTATATGCACTGATGTAACTAACTGTTGAAAATTTGAGACTCACCCACATTTGTTCCACAATCCATATTTTCCTGCCATAATCTTTGTTCAATTTCATTTGAATGACTAACAAAAGGAATCACTAATTGTATCAAATCTCCAAAGAAACATTTTTGACGTAGAATTAAACAGAAGTTGGAGTGTTTCAGTGAAGAACAATGTTTCTCAGACAAGAGAACATCTTCACTATGCATGCTATTAAATGCTGCACTGTTTTCCACTTGAATAATGTCAAGTTTTATCATTTTGCCTTTCTTCTGAGTATTTCCATGTCAGTAGTGTTTGCTTTGGTTTGGATTACTCATACTCTTATTTAAATTGATGGCAATATTTTCCAGAAGATAGACTTATTAGACAGAAGAGCTTGACCCACTGTAAAGGCAATCAAGGGAACAGTTGAACATATACATTTCTAACCTTCCTGACAATACCACAAACACTATATCTTGCCAGGAATTTATTTGTCATATCTGGATTGGGCACACTTTTGGATAGATGCACATAATTTTCCAAGTAATTCTCTTTTCTCAAAATGCATATGCGGATGGATCAAAGTGTTTAAACATGGTTTACAATTTTTGACGGGCATGTTGTGTTGATAATTCTAAAAATTAGTGATAACATGTGATTGGATATCAGAAGGGTTTTTATTGGCTATCATGCATGTCAAAGAAGGCAATGACCAGGGATTGTCTTGCTATCAGGGCTCTGTCGACATACACAGGACTAATGATCAATCTAAACTAAGGCACTTGGAAGATAAAAGACAAAATCTGCCCCTGATTTCCCTGGAGGTGAAGCAGAACAAAGCTTCAATAACTGGTATAGAAACTTCCACACATGGCGTGGAGTTGGCTTCCTGGAATATATCTGTGATCAAAGGGGGGAAATATTACATTGTATGCTTGTTGAAAGAATATTCCAAATGGGAAAAAGGGACAGAGAACTGTCACTAAGAGATGGTTTAGAATAATAAATATATATATTACTATGAGTCATCAAATTTTCCAGGAAATTAAGGACTAGAAAGCGATTTAGTCCTCATGAGTCTTCGAGAACATTTTCTGAAGTGTGTCTCCTCAAGAATGTGATTTAAGAAGGCTGGAAACCTTGTACGCTCTTCTGAGGAGCAGGTTAAATCAATATGGTTTCCTTTTTGACTTCACTCCATCTGATAAGGTCTGGTATCATTTGGAAAAAAAAAACTCTCTTGCTTCCCACAATGATTTTTTTAAGTACTTAAGAGAGTTGTCTAAATTACAACAACAGAGTCCTATAGACAGAGGAGCAGTAATTCCTTGTATTCTGGGGGCTGAGTGTCTGAGATCTGTGTTCCAGCCCTGTTGAGGTCTTGGTAATGGGCCTTTTGTTCACAGAAGAATTGCTCCTCCCTGTATCCTTTCATGTCAGAACAGAGAAAGCAAACCCCTTCTTAGAAGCCTACCATGGAAGCCTTACCTTCATAATCCAATTACCTTCTAAATGCCACACCTCCAAACCCATCAGATTAATGATTAAGTGAACAAGTAAACACAATTCACATGCTTCCTGTTGAAGTACATTAGCTAGGGAAACATTTTAAAAATAGTTACCTTTATAAGAG